>JAVTVY010024661.1:0-88774 GCA_036873755.1 Hanleya hanleyi
CCTGAATACATCCCCTCCAACAATTGGAACTCTCCTGGATTGGAGGTAGCTTTTGGTCCTTCTGCCGGAACTATACTGCACTTGACCTCTCCTCCCGCCTCGTTTCCGCCCCAAATGACCTCTACATCCGGGTGAAAGTGTTGCCCATTCACTCTAACGCTACTACTATTGAGTTTGAACCCTACCTTTTATTGTGTAGACAATCTCCAGATCGACAGTTCTTTTCCCAATTACGTCTCAGCGACCCCAGACTAGCAATTGAGACCGGAAGGCATACTGGACCTATTACTCCTGTCGAACAGCGGCTTTGTAATACATATTGTTGAACAATACAAGATTGTTGAAGATGAAATGCATTTTGTAATGTCCTGTAAAAAATTTAAAGATTAAACGAGACCTACCTTAGGTTGATGTTTCATCGTAATTCTACTAAGCTGTCATGATTCACGTTGGGATAAAATGAGATTGCGCGCGCAGCTGCCATCAGTCAATTGTTTAAATCTTTCTTTGTGGAAACATGGCTTTAATACCATTACAATTCATGAACTGCACAAGGGTGGGACTACAGTTGCAAACCTAGGGAGGGCATTTTATCCCTACGTGAATAATGTCAGCTCAGTAGAATTACGATCAAACATCAACCTAAGGTAGGTCTCGTTTAATCTTTAAATTCTACATCGCTGTCATGTATTCACTACGGGATCCAATGAGATGTTTAAAGTAGCCATGTGTCCTCAAAAACATATACATGTATGCTTCTATACCTATACCAGGTCTAGCAGTAGAAGACATTAAAAATCAGGCATGAAAACTAAGTTGCAAATCTTAGCGAGTAAAGTTTAATGCAAATTAGGATTTACACCGAGTATCCCAAAAGTGAAGTTTGTAGCAGTAAACAGTTATCTGCCCTTGGTTATACCACACCAAGCAGCTCCCATTGCAATATGCTCATCCTTGTTAGCAAAGAATGGCCAAGGCAAATTGGCCTTCCTCATACAAGGGTTTGTTATAATACTTAGCGAATGTAGAGTCTGAGCTCCAACCGACAGTCTTCAGAATAGTATCGACTGGTATTTGTGTTCTTTCGACTGCACTGCTTGCAGCTGCACGTGTACTATGGGGACTGTTGTCGCATGGGCGAGGGGCTAAAAAATCTCAACTGACAGCCGCTTTATTCTACCAGGACAAAGCCGAGCACATGGGCGCAGAGAACGACAATACGGGATATAGCAAACGGAAGGCTTTGACCGCGATCGGCGTCTCGGTGGATCTCATGGGTCGACTGCACGCAGACATGTTCATGCAAGACCGGTACCTCTTGAACAAGGTCCCCATCAAAATCCGACTGATACGGGCGCCTCCGACCTTCGCCTTGATGGCCACTAACGTAGAGGCGCATGTAGCTGACTATAAGACTGTCATCGAAGACGCAGTCCTGTATGTCCGAAAAGTGAAACCGAATCCAGCCGTTCAATTGGGACACATGAAAGCCTTGGAAACAAAACCAGCCCAGTACCCTATCCGACGTGTGCAAACCAAAGTGTTCTCTGTGTCTGCTGGAAATACGACCGCCAACAAAGACAACCTGTTCCTGGAGGAACTACCCAAGCGATTGATCCTGGCCTGTGTGGAAAATAGAAGTTTCAGCGGAGCCTACCCAGAGAATCCGTTTGACTTTACACATTTCGGCATCAATTTTGTGGCCCTGCATGTGGATGGACAACAGGTGCCAGCCACGGCCTTAACACTGAACTTTGGGCGCGCGAATTTCATTCGAGCCTATCAGAGCCTGTTTACAGCCACCGGTCAAATCAACCAGGACGAAGGGAATTTCATCAGTCGGGAGGACTACGGGAACGGATACACATTGTTCTGTTTCGATCTGACCCCCACCTTAGAGAACGACCATCAGCTGGCCCTGGCCAAGCAAGGCAATTTACGGTTGGAAATCCACTTTCTACGAGCCCTCCGGAGCACCGTCAATGTGACCTGCTACGCCGAGTTTGACAACATCATTTAAGTGGACAAGGCGCGCAACGTGCTGTGTGACTTCTCCACCTAACATGGATACAGACCAGATAACCACCGTGCTGGAGAATGACCCAGAGACACGTATGATGTTTCAAGGGATGTTCGCCCGAGATGTGTTCCCATTAGACCGTGTGTATCCTGCTGCTTACGTTCTCAACACGGACCCGATGGATCGGCCCGGTGAACACTGGGTGGCCGTGTACTTGACAGAAGCGCAGGGCGAATACTTTGACCCGTACGGCCTGCCACCCCTCCATCCTGATTTAACAGACTTCATGGATCAAGGCACAGAGACGTGGTGTTGGAGCAGTCAAACGTTGCAAAGCCTGACCAGTAGCGTGTGCGGACAATATTGCTTGTTTTACCTGTACCATCGATGCCGGGGAAGACCCTTATCTACCATCGTACAGATGTTTGACGAGTACCCCAAGGCCGAGGACCGAGATGTACTCGTATATGACTGGGCCGCCCATCATTTCAATGTACAAGTCCCGTTCTGGGCTTGAATTCTTTCAATGTACACACGCCCGCTGTTCTGGGCTTAAGTTTATAAGCCCCCTGTTCTGGGCTTCAGTTATTTCAATGTACAAGCCCCTTGTTCTGGGCTTCAGTTTTCACGTGGTTGTTCTCACGTTGTTGTTGTTACTGAATAAAAAACAAAATGAGATCTCACCAAAAAACCCTGTCTTGTGTGTTTTATTCATAATGCATAAATGCCCAATGTGGAGATTCAGTCAAACTGAAGTCAGTGGTGTAGGATGGGGCCAAAATGTAACCCATCAATGTTAGAATGCAAGAGCACTATAGTAAAATAGAGAGCCAATGAAATCAGCCCACAGACCAAGTACGTGTTTTGGTCTAGGTTTGGAGCGGGCATTTCATTGAGGTGCGTGTAAAGGAAGACGGTGAGTGAAGACTCGTCCAACACGTATAGATTAAGTTTATGACTATAAGTTATATGAGCATAATGCATGAAACTGGCTTTGAACACCGTATTAGCCAATCAGTGGCCTAGAATGGAGCCAAAGGTAACCCATCCATGTCCAGAAAACATTACCCGGGTGTACAAGAACCCGGATGTAGGCGCGGACGTAGGCGGCAAGTACCCGGATGTAGGCATAGACGTGTACCTAGTACCCGTCCATTGGTTCTTTTATCAATCGCTCATTGGCTCTTTTTTCTCGACCGCTGATTGGTCCAAATGGAACTGCCCATCCTTCCCAGGTTCATCTAGAATCCCCTGTTTGTGCTCAAGCTCTGACTATAGCGATGCCGCAACATTGTCTCATTGGACATTGGACCGTTTGACCTGGATGTGACCTTTGACCTTTTGATCCGACATGCATCCGCTCACTGCCGGTGATGACGCGCACTTCCGGAGAACCCGCGCGCGCGCGCTGCGGCCGGAGAACCCGCGCGCGCGCTGCGGCCGGGGCGGGCCGGGGCCGGGGCCGGGGCCGGGGCCGGGAAAGTTGGAGGTAGTGTTTGAGCATTCTGAAAAACCCCGGAAGTGACGTCACACACACACTTGCGCAGACCCACCAAACCACGTGAATGGCTTTGTGGGAAAAAACCCCAGTACATGACAGACACAGACAAGTCTAGACATGTCCAAAGGTCACGCCCCATTCACCCCAACCGGAAGTGACGTCACAACCCACGTGACCTGCGCAGCAGAATGGAAACGACACCCTAGTCTAGCACCCTCACCTAGGCTTCACATGGATACCTCACTCGATCCCATCGGCCCATGAGAAACCCCGCTCGATCCCAAAACGTCTATTTTCATACCCTTTGGCCACCGCGCATGCGCAGAATGACGATATTTCAACCCCACACCCAGCCCATCAGATGCCCCTTCACGAATGCTTCACTTTGATACCTCACTCGACCCCATCGGCCCATGAGTGCCTCCCCTAGCTCCAACACGTCTATTTCCATACCCTTGGGCCACCGCGCATGCGCAGAATGCCGATATTTCAACCCCACACTCAGCCCATCAGATGCCCCTTCACGAATGCTTCACTTTGATACCTCATACGGCTCCATTGGACCACTAGTGGCCCACCTAGACCCAAAACGTGTAGCGGGACCCATACAGGGTCCAGTTTTCGACACTAGGTGACCACATCCCGACGAAATGGCCAGTTTTCGACACCGGATGTGCCGCCATCTTGAACATACGTGCCGCCATCTTGGATATGTCCCATAATGCACCGGGTCAAAATACTCCATTCTGATTGGACGAGAGCTCTGTGACGGATTTGAAATACTCGCTTCTGATTGGACGAGAGCTCCGCATTGCATCTGCGCATGCGCAGAATGATATTCCTCCCGCACACCCAACCCATTAGATGCCCCTTCACGAATGCTTCACTTTGATATCTCACTCTACTCCATCGGCCCATTAGGGACTCCCCTAGCTCTCAAAACGTCTATTTTCATACCCTTGGGCCACCGCGCATGCGCGGAATGACGCTATTTCAACCCCACACCCAGCACATTAGATGCCCCCTCACCTAAGCTTTACTTTGATACCTCACTCGACCCCATCGGCCCATTAGTGCCTCCCCTAGCTCCAAAACGTCTATTTCCATACCCTTGGGCCACCGCGCATGCGCAGAATGCCGATATTTCAACCCCACACCCAGCCCATCAGATGCCCCTTCACGAACCACAACCCATAGTAAAATCCACAAGACCAAAATGACCACCCTATACATCATACAGGCATTCCCCGTAAAGACGCAAATGTTCGAATCAGGGGAGATGACCCGGCATTTGTCCTACAGAGGGTTCGCCCAGTCAGAGTTGTCTTCCTTGCCTCCAGAGGGCAGCGCGATCGATGTCGTGATGTCAAAAGGGAATCCCCATAGCAAGCGCCGCCATTTTGTTTGTTTATTTTTTGCGGAGACATATCGGACAATAAACGCTCGACCCTGGGGTCGCACTGATCCTAGACTCGTCATAATAAGATCGTACAACACCTATAGGGTATCTTTATTATTATTATATGTCTTAGAGGGTTTTTTGAGGGTAATGTGAGGGTTTTTTGAGGGTAATGTTGCTCAATTTACCGTGACATGAGACGAGGCAAAAATTCAAGATGGCGGCCAAACTCAGTTGGCAGATCGAGTTGTCTCCCTTGCGTCCAAAGTGTACAGATGGCGCCACTAGTTCCTCCTCAAACCCTCCTCATGACGTCACTACATCCGGGTGAAATAGGACTCAGATCGGGTAATATACACTACTTTGAGGGCCTGTGGAAGAAACCTAGCCTATAGTATTGGACCCTCAGACGGAGGGTCAATTACTGGCTGATGCAGCAACAACAACATTTTCCCAGTTAGACGGTAGATTTTTAGGTCGAAAACGAGACAGGGCTACGCCATAGGTCAAGTGGTTGACGTGGAGACAGTCACGTGGTTGTGTATGAAGATTGGGATGGCTCCTATAATAGTGATCCACTGATAATGCTCGTCTTAATATAAAATGGCGCGGGTCGAATGACCAATCGCTGGAGGTGAGACAGCTGGAACAACCCTCTGACATTGTCTGATAATATCTTTATTTAACATGCAGTCTAGGGGGAAACATCACTAATGTTGAAATAAACATACGAGGTTTTATCGCCTGATGGATTTTTATCTCTCACGATTTTCCTGGAACTAATAAAATTCGAGGAAATGAGGAGGCAGTTATGCTTTGAGTAGATTCTGTTGCAGTTGGAACAATTAAATAGTCTGGTGGCAAGATCATACCCATCGCCTAGTTCAATCTCGGCCTTGCCTTACTTCTTGGGATTCCTCGATTTTGTCGAGATGAAACGTTATCGATGCCATGAAAAGTATGGAACGCTATAACTATCATAATGTGATCTTTCGTATTTCATATTTTTGAAGGATGACCTTTCATATTTTGAAGCTCTTTCTTATTTCTGAAGATGTGTTATATATTTTAAGCTATGTAATATAATTTGAAGTTCGTTTTGAAGTAAGTATTTCTCAAATCTTTGATGCAAGGTTAAGTTAATTGATCAAAATCAGCGTCTATTTGGGTATGTTAGGGTGGAAATTCGGTCAGTAGTTGGCATCTGTTTGATTGTTTCATCAGAACATAGGTCGAGTTGGGTGACGGTTAAATCAGTTACTGTCACAGTATTTGACTTCGCTACTTCGAACCACACCAGGAGGACATTTGATTTCGCCACAACTCTAGATCTTATGCCCCCCACCCGCCCGCCTTCCGCATTCCATATGATCCATATGAAAATTTGATCTTTAACCTATTTTAGATACGTCTTCTGAAGATAGGCCTATTATATTACGCCATTAACACAAAGGCTGGAAAACAGTATATTCATAATATGTTAACATAATTGAGGAGTTTCATACTACATGTATAGGAAGTACAGAGCTATTCATCCAAACAATACACTGCCGATCCATCCTGAGCAAATATGTCGACGAACACACAAACCAAATAACTGCTGGACGTACAGACGCGATTCATGCCTCATTGGAGTTATTTTGTGTGTCAGACAAGGGCATCGTATGCCGTTTCGCAGCTGCGAATGCGTTTTACATGTAAAGCCTGTATCTTATAATCTATTTCGTAAAATATGATGAATCCAACATAGAGATAGCAAATATTGTGCAAAACATCTTAATAGACTCGGTTTAGAAAACGATTCAGCAAATTTGATTAAGAGTCTGGATTGATGTTTGCCAATCACACATGATTTATCAATAATGATTATCTTTATATGTGCTTTCGAGTATACACACCATTTTGAAAGTTTGACAACTTCACCTTTCATATGTGTATAATGCCCCTTCTATAATCCAGTGGAAATGTATATCAAGAAACGTTGTGGATGAAAGACACAGTCAGTTACCAGATTAACCTGTAAATTCCTCCATTGTCATCTGGAGAGGTGTTGATATAGGCTTGTCCTGTTCACCATCCACAACTGAAACAAAATATTGTTTAAACTAATGTAAAATATGACCGCCAAAGTGGCAGACAAATCAAAGCAAAGCATGAATATGCGTTACATGTGACCTCTTTGTCTGCGTCGCGGGCCATTTCTTCGCTAGTAATATTATTGCCTGTCAGCTCACCTTCTGGCCATGAAATGTTTCACATGTGCACCAAACCGGAAGAACGGTACCAAGGATATATAAGACAAATATGCCAGAGTTATACAAGTGATACTCTACTAGCGTATACTAATGAAAACGTCAACAGGAATGTCTCAGATGACATAATCTGTGGGCGAAGAGGATACCTTATTCATCAGTGTTCAGATTTCAAGGGTTTATTTGTCTGGAATTAGTCGGCGAGAATGGACTCTCAGTAGCAGAGATAAGTGTAAGGCTCCAAGGACGAAGGTGAGGACAGGTGTCTAGCAACTACTAATGACACGATTGTCGCAACAACGACACTTGTGTCATTAGCACTTGTCAGGTCGCCAGCTAATGTCACACGCAGTTGTTAAAATAGCAGGCGACTCTGTCACTAAAATAATTACAAAAATGGTAACGAGCATGTTGAGACTTATTGTCACAACTGGGAACCAGTAATTATTTGAGACAAAAATATATCACAACTGATGTATGACTAAATCGTTTATATACTTGCTATAGCAACCGCAATTGCGACAATAGCGGTTGACTCTGCATGCAGAGTCGCCTGCTAAAGACGCAATTACGAAATTAGCTGGAGACCTGATAACACCTAATGACACAATTTTGCTGCAATTGCGACAATTTGCGTCATTAATAGTTGCTACACGGGCGTCTGGTGATTATATCAATGCTGTGAATCTCGCAGGCCTCCAGGCTGCCAATACTTGTATCTCAGACTCTGCAAAGCCTATTAGTATTATATATCCTTATGGTCTATTGCTTTCCATCCTGTTGAGAAATTTTAATGAGTTTTCGTTACGTTGTTACGGCTAGCGTCGTCACTCAATGGTTTGTTATTTCTCATAACCAATAAAACGACTGTTCGCAGGTAAGATCTAGTGTCACTCTAGAATAGATGGAAGCTAGAAAATCAGATGATGAAGCCGAGATTGATTTTATTCAATCACACCAAGTTCCAATGGTACAGGTATATCACAATCAAAACAATAGCCAGCAGTAGGTCACACCCTCAGTACAAGAAGATAAATATCAAACTTCTTGGAGACTGATCGTATATGTCTAAATGATACGTCACTGTTGCCATGTTTTATACACCTATGGAGAATTGACATTTAATCTGACTGACCCTGTGTATGACCTGCCACGTTTTCATTCAACTAAATCAAGTCCCAATTTTCTTATTGCTTTGCGAAAATAAAGACAGTAATTTTCCATAGCAAATTTGAAGACCTAATAACCTAAAATATCCAATTCTGATTTGACCAGTAAAGGAGATCATCCACAGTTCAGGACATGAATTAACAAAACAGATCAATTACAACTTGATACAAAGAGGCAAAAGTTCTACACAATCCATTCATATTTAACATGGCCAGCGTCCCGACCTCACTGGACAGATCATATACCGATCATATACCGTTACATTTAACTTGGGTATAGTTCACAATATCAGTTTCTTAAAATGATTCGACCAGATAAACAATAGCCTGTCCGTGAGTTCATGGCCCGAAAAAAAAGATTGATTACCCAATACTTTTCAAGAAATTTCACCGCTTACCTTCGAAACCCTTCCCATTGTGTTTTTCGTGGCGAGACGTGAAAAACAAGACCAAACAACCCATAGTAACATCCAAAAACAAATGACAACTCCCGATACCTCATACAGGCATTTTGCCGTATATTGTAGAATACAGGCCCCTATTGTAGAGGTAAAGTCCGTGTTCCGCTTTTTATTTATTTATTTATTCATTTATTTTATTCATTTTTTTTTCTGTGAAAACATGCACCCACCCATGACATGACTGAAGAGAGCTTCACTTTGACACCTCACTCGGCCCAATCGGTCCACTAGGGGCCCCTGAAGATTGCCGAACATTCCCGATGATTCTCACGGGACCCAAACAAGGTCCAGTTTTCGACACCAGATGAACACATTCCGACAAAATGGTCAGTTTTCGACACCAGACGTGCCGCCATCTTGAACCAGAAGGCAGACGCCGCCATGTTGGATATGTCCCATAATGCACCGGGTCAAAATACTCGATTCTGATTGGCTGAGGGCAGCGCTCCACACAACCGGAAGTGAGCGCCCCACAAATGAGAGGGCAATTTACGCTTTTCCTACTACTATCAGTTCCTTAAAATGATTCGACCAGATAAACCACAGCCTGTCCGTGAGTTCATGGCCCGAATAAACAAATTAATTACATGTCCTATCTTGACCATACAAGTGTATAAAATTACATAAGCTAACATCGGTTATGAACAAGATATGATTACAATGCATACACAGAAATATAGCGATGCAGAAATCCTCCTTTCACATTTAATATATAGATACATGTATATGCGATTATACCATCCAGGTTTATTTAATAAAGACAAATATAATCATTGCTCGTATTTAATAAAGACATATTATAATCAAATAAGATGCAGGATTCAAACAAGATTCAATCCTGAATCTCACTGTGTAGACGGCAATCCTTTACTGCTTTACTTTCAGTCATTGATATATTGGAAATGGTTGGATGGGTATTTCGTGGATTAAATCCAATATATCTATATTGTAGAAAAATATAGACGATTAAAAGCACAACATGTTAGATCTGCTATGAGTTTGACAGTTGGACTGAATAAAACGGTCTGGCGGTAATGCGGTCGCGGGAAGGAGCCTCCGCGGACAGAAAGTAGTCCCGAGACTTCAAATACGCGGGCGAAGATTCTTCGGGAATGCCCGGCAATATACGTGAATGTCCGGTCATCTCCGGCAATGTCCGGTTATCTCCAGCCATCATCCGGGAATATAATGGTCCTTATCTGCCCTTCCAAAGCACCAATGGAATGCACGTCATCAAACAGGGTCCCCGACAATATCGCCAGCACTATGCCCAGCATAAATGGCAAGTGGGGAACCCTCGTCATAGCCATACGGTGGCAGAAGGGAAAGGATCACAGCAGGACTCTAACCCGGGTTGCTCTCTCCACTACACCACGAGTCACATCCTACAATATAAAGTTGAAAATATCATCATATATCTACCAGAGGGCAGATCACTATACCGCTAGGGTGTAGGCCCATACTGGCTCAGTGGACAATGTTTAACGGAGAAACCCACTCATGGACAGTTGCGGTATGGGTTGTGAACACGATGGGAGGGGTCTCGAAGCCATTGGTTGAAATTTTTTTAGAAAGTCACTGTGCGCATGCGCATTGAACAAATAGCGCGGGGGTGGACGTTTTGAGGTCTAGATGAGCCCCTAGTTGTCCAATGGGGTCGAGTGAGGTGTCATCGTGAAGCACTCGTGAGGCAGCATCCGACTGGATGGGTGTGACGTGGAACTGACGTCATTCCGCGCATGCACAGTAAAAAGGGGCATGGAAATGGACGTTTTGGGGTCGAGGTGGGCCTCTAGTGGTCCGATTGGGTCGTGGGAGGGGTCAAAGGGAAGCACTGCTCCAGGGCGATTTTGTCATGGGCGGGTGCATGTAAAATTAGGATTGGGTTTGAACCTATAAAAAACGGAACACGGACTTTACCCCTAAAATAGGAAAACCAGGTCTAGAGTGGCTAATATGACTTCCCAGCGACTCGAGGCCTGCCGAGAGAGGCAGGGTGGGCGAGCGGGTGTATGTAAATTTAGGATTGAGTTTGAACCTATGAAAAGCGGAACACGGACTTTACACCTAAAATAGGAAAACCAGGTCTAGATGGGCTAATATGACTTCCCAGCGACTCGAGGCCTGCCGAAAGAGGCAGGGTGAGTGAGTGGGTGTATGTAAATTTAGGATTGGCGTTGAACCTATAAAAAACGGAACACGAACTTTACCCCTAAAATAGGAAAACCAGGTCTAGAGGGGCTAATCTCACTTCCCAGCGGCTCGAGGCCTGCCGTGAGAGGTAGGGTGGGTGAGTGGGTGTATGTAAATTCAGGATTGGGGTTGAACCTATAAGAAACGGAACACGGACTTTACCCCTAAAATACGAAAACCAGGTCTAGAGGGGCTAATATGGCTTCACAGTGGCTCGAGACCTGCCGAGAGAGGCGGGGTGGCTGAGTGGGTGTATGTAAAATTAGGATTGTGTTTGAACATATAAAATCCCGAAACACGAACTTTACCCCTAAAATAAGAAAAACCCTTATCAACCAGCGGATAATATCGCTTTCCAACGGATCGGGGCCTGCCGAGAGAGGCAGGGTGGGTTAGTGGGTGTATATAAAATTAGGATTGGGTGTGAACATATAAAAAAGCGCCTAAACCATGGGGAATCATCCAGGGAAGTGGGTATGGTGGCATCTGCAGGGTTGCATGTAAAATTAGGATTTGCTCCGAAAATATAAAAAGCGAAACATGGACTTTACACCTAAACTATGGGGAATCGTGGATGTTTTGGGGTCCAGACCACCCCCGGTCCAACAGTAACACAGTAACGCCCGCCAACGCCTAACCCAACGCTTCAACGCCCTGGTGAATTAGCCCTGAAGCTCTGATTTTCTAGATATTCCATGGAATTGTCACTAATTCATCGAAATGCAGTGACGCTCGTCAACGCCCGTCGTAACACGTTGATGCATGTGTGGCACAACCAATTTATGTTATACCTGTCATATTCGTTCTTGCCCATTAGGCGTATTCTCGGCTGCTCTTGTCCAATTAGAAGCCTCCCTTTGAGAAACTACAGAGCTCGGAGCTGTGGGGTGAATCGGATAAGAACTCGGAGCTCTTGGAGCTTGTTAATCTCCATATGTACAGACACCACCACCGCCACACTCACACACACACACATACACGCACACACACACGCACACACACACCTGGTGTAGCGGCCTAACAGCATTTTACCTTAAATTGAGTGTGGTCAATGGGAGACTACTCTTACAGCTACTTGGTAATATATTGTACGTGATCATGTGACTCAACTAATGGCTGCCTCCATGTAAGGCAGGTTTGTTCACCATGTGTGAGATAGATAGAGGTCATAACATACGGTACGTTGTTTTTCTATCATGTATTTGGTTGTGTATACTTTCATGAACAACTAAGCTATGTGTAGAATTTTGTTTTAGTAGATATCTAAGCTAAAATAATGTTATTTGCTCAACGTAAACTGGTAATGCAATTTCATGTTGTTGTTGTTTCACATGTATCTGCTATTCACGTGTTGAAATCATTTCGTACACTTGTGACCGAAATGTAACTTATTTTTTCTTTCATTTTTCTTGCAGTCAATAATTCAAAGCTCTGTATACCTAAAGATATCGCTGTCACAAATTCAGAAACTCCAGAGTTATTTGTGTGGTTGTGATAATAAACAGAACAGAACTGCGATTCATTGGCGAGTTAGACTTTCTATTTCCGACGCCTATATTCATTGACGTATGACATATACGGATAAGAGGTGAATTACAAAGAGGTGAATTTACACAGAGTATATTTCATCGAAGATGGCTGAACCAATAGACAGTCAAAATCCTACTGTTCACAGTGACACTGAAATAGGTGAACAGTCAGGTGCCCGTAGAAAAACACCCACAGAAAAAGGGTTACAGTAGTAGTATATATAGGACCGATTGAGCCTCATTCTCCCCGGATGTAACTATGACGTCACAACTTCCTATGGTGGCCCCATCTGTACACTTTGGATGCAGGGGAGGTCACGGGGAGGTCACAGAGGTCAAGTGCACTATAGTTCCGCCAGAATCACCAAAAGCTACCTCCAACACAGGAGAGTTCCAATTGTTGGAGGGAATGTATTCAGAATGTATTCATCCGCGGTGATGCGGTCTGGCAGCGGTTTTGCCGGTGATTCGGTCTCGCGAAAAAGCTTCCGCGGAGAAAAAGTAGGCCCTAGATAAAATGGTCCGATGGGATCGAGTGAGGTATCAAAGTGAAGCATTCGTGAAGGGGCATCTAATGGGCTGGGTGTGGGGTTGAACTATCGGCATTCTGCGCATGCGCGGTGGCCCAAGGGTATGGAAATAGACGTTTTGGGATGTAGGGGAGCCACTAATGGTCCAATGGGGTCGAGTGAGGTATCAAAGTGAAGCCTATGTGAGGTGGCATCTGATGGGCTGGGTGTGGGGTTGAACTATCGGCATTCTGCGCATGCGCGGTGGCCCAAGGGTATGAAAATAGCCGTGTTGGAGCTAGGGGAGCTACTAATGGTCCAATAGGGTCGAGTGAGGTATCAATGTGAAGCATTCGTGAAGGGGCATCTGATGGGCTGGATGTGGGGTTGAAATATCGGCATTCTGCGCATGCATGGTGGCCCAAGGGTATGGAAATAGACGTTTTGGAGCTAGGGGAGCCACTCATGGCCCAATGGGGTCGAGTGAGGTATCCATGTGAAGCTTATGTGAAGGGGCATCTGATGGGCTGGGTGTGGGGTTGAAATAGCGTCATTCTGCGCATGCGCGGTGGCCAAAGGATATGAAAATAGCCGTTTTGGGATGTAGGGGAACCCCTAATGGGCCAATGGAGTCGTATGAGGTATCCATGTGAAGCCTATGTGAGGGGGCATCTGACTGGACTAGTAGCTCGAGCGTTGTCACCATTCTGCGCATGCGCAGACAGGGAATTGTGGGAAAGGGTATGGAAATAGACGTTTTGGGATGTAGGGGAGCCCCTAATGGTCCAATGGGGTCGAGTGAGGTATCAAAGTGAAGCCTATGTGAAGGGGCATCCAGTCATGGGTGGGTGCATGTAAAATTTTTCCTGAAAAAAAAAATACGGAACACGGACTTTATCGACAAATCTGGGAAAATGCCTATATGGGGTATGGGGGGTATATAGGTCGCCGGGCTTAACGGGGCTTGCCTATCAATAGAGTTATCTCCCCCTAGTTCCAGGGTGGATGCATGTAAAAAAATTCCTGAAAAAATACGGAACACGGACTTTATTCTAAACTACGTGAAAATTACAAGCGTCTAGTCCGTCATTCATAATCCAGCCGTCGTCCATTAGAGAATATCCGCGTCCATAATCCAAAGACCTATTCCATTTCCATATAACAGTATTAGCATATACCTATATGGGGTATAGGACCATCCTGGTAAACCTACTTCTCGACATTTGCGGTATAGGTTGTGGGGTCTCGTTTTCTTAGTCTCGTCAAGACAAACATGATAGGAAGTGTCCCGGAGCGAATCGGTGAAATTTTTGAAAAAGTACGATATAGCCCCATATAGTCCCATACTGGGGGTATAGGACCAATGTTTGTCCCCCTGGGAAACCTACTTGTAGACATTTGCGGTATAGGTTGTGGGGTCTCGTTTTCTTAGTCTCGTCATTTAGAACATGATAGGAAGTGTCCCGGAGCGAATCGGTGAAATTTTTGAAAAAAGTCACTGAGACCCATATAGACCCATATAGGCCCATACTGGGGGTATAGGATCAATGTTTGTCCCCCTGGGAAACCTACTTCTATACATTTGCGGTAGGGTTGTTTGGATTTGTTTTTCACGTCTCGTCATTTAGAACACGATAGGAAGTGTCGCGGAGCGAATCGGTGAAATTTTTGAAAAAAGTCACCGAGACCCATATAGACCCATATAGGCCCATACTGGGGTATAGGACCGATGTTTGTCCCCCTGGGAAACCTACTTCTATACATTTGCGGTAGGGTTGTTTGGATTTGTTTTTCACGTCTCGTCATTTAGAACATGATAGGAAGTGTCCCGGAGCGAATCGGTGAAATTTTTGAAAAAAGTCACTGAGACCCATATAGCCCCATATAGTCCCATACTGGGGGTATAGGATCAATGTTTGTCCCCCTGGGAAACCTACTTCTATACATTTGCGGTAGGGTTGTTTGGATTTGTTTTTCACGTCTCGTCATTTAGAACACGATAGGAAGTGTCGCGGAGCGAATCGGTGAAATTTTTGGAAAAAGTCACCGAGGCCTGGGTAGGCTCATAGAGACCCATATACTGGAGTATACGCCCAATGTATGTATAAATCCATACTGGGTGGACGTGTTGGGATCTAGGTGGGCCACTAATGGTTCAATGGTGTCGTATGAGGTCTTATTTTGAAGCTCTCATGCAGGAGCACTTGACTACACTAATGGTTCGTCCGTGTTCAATAGTCTGCGCATGCGCAGCCTGGCCGTAGTAGAGAAAGCAGGCATTTTTGGGGTATATGGGTGTGTGTTTGGGGTAGATATGGGCTATTCACGGTTCGAATGGGTCGTGTGAGGTATCAATGTGAAGCTTGTGTGGGGTAGAGTCAGAATGGCGTGTTTTTGAATGCATGTCGCGTCAATATGCGCATGCGCAGTCTGGCCGTAGTAGAGAAATCAGGCATTTTGGGTGTATGTGGGTGTGTGTTTGGGGTAGAGATGGACCGCTATGGGTCCGAATGGGTCGTGGAAGGTGTCAAAGTGAAGCTTGTGTGGGTTAGAGTCAGAATGGTGTGTTTTTAAGTGCAAGCCGCGTTAATCTGCGCATGCGCAGTTGGTTGTAGTAAGTAAAGTGGCCATTTTGGGGCAGTACATGAAGGTATTTGGGCTCGAGATGGGCTATTCACGGTTCGAATGCGTCCTGGAAGGTGTCATCTTGTAGCTCTCGGGGTGTAGACCCCGATTTGAGGGCTGTTCACGTCACCTGTGACGTCATCGGTGACGTCATCAGTACGAGTAGTAAGTAAAGTGGGTATTTTGGGGCAGTGAAAGGAAGGTATTTGGTGTAGAGATGGACCATCCTTGGTCCGAATGCGTCCTGGGAGGTGTCATTTCGTAGCTCTCGGGGTGTAGACCCCGATTTGGGGGCTGTTCGCAGCATCTGTGACGTCATTGGTGACGTCATCAGTACGAGTAGTAGCGAAAGTGTGCATTTTGGGGCAGTGAAGGAAGGTATTTGGGGTAGGGATGCTTCATCCTCAGTCCGAATGCGTCGTGTGGGGTGTCATCTTGTAGTTTTCGGCGTGCAGACCTCGATTTGAGGGCTGTCCACAGCATCTGTGACGTCATTGGTGACGTCATCAGTAGGAGTAGTAGCGAAAGTGAGCATTTTGGGGCAGTGAAGGATGGTATTTGGTGTAGAGATGGACCATCCTTGGTCCGAATGCGTCATGGGAGGTGTCATGTTGTAGCTCTCGGGGTGTAGACCCCAATTTGAGGGATAGCCACAGCATCTGTGACGTCATTGGTGACGTCATCAGTACGAGTAGTAGCGAAAGTGGGCATTTTTTAGCAGTGAAGGATGTTACTTGGTGTAGACATGGACCATCCGCGGTGCGAATGCGTCGTGTGAGGTGTCATCTTGTAGCAACGCCCACCAACGCCATTCTTAATGCTTCAACGCCCTGGTGAAATAGCTCAGAAGCTCTGATATTCCATGGAATTGTCACTAATTCTTCGAAATGCAGTGACGCCCGTCAACGCCCGTCGTTACACCTTAACACTCTAACATAACGCCATGATATAGACCGGAGAGAGAATAACAACAGCAACAACAACAACAAGGATGACACATGAGAGAACAACAACAACAAGAAGTTTTTTCATATAGTTTATTCTCCCCAATGTTACATCATACCCACGCTGGGGGAGCCGCGTTGGGTATATTTACAATTCAAGAAGATTCTTGTCCAATCAGAGGCCACCATTTGTATCTGTCATATTCGTTCCTGTCCGTTAGATGTATTCTCGGCTACTCTTGTCCAATCAGAAGTCGCCATTTCAGAAAGTTCCATCTTCGGCCATGTTCGCTCTGAACCGTTTGTTCTAATCGTGATCGGGCAGGCCAGGATACCGTTGAGGAAACATATCCTCAGATAGTTATACCGAATCTGTGCTGTATTATACCACATGAATAACAACAAGTTCAGCAATGTTCATACAGTTTATTATCCCCAATGTTACATCATACCCAGGCTGGGGGAGCCGCCCTGGGTATGTTTAGTATGTTCATAGCAAAACAAATTGAAATATCAAACACCATGTTTTATTATTTAACGCACCGTCACATTAGGTACAAGTGTTTACTGAGCTCAAGTCAACGATCAGCATGTAGACATATAGAGTATGTACGGCATGTTATGGTATTCATCAGTGCACGCGTGACGCGTTCAACCGATGGGTTGGTCGGTCAGCTTGGTCACGAAAAACGTAACATTGGTGACCCTCTCCACTGTCCACTTGGTGTTGGGGCGTTGTTGTTGGGCCCATTTCAAGGGATCCACGGTGTCCAGTTTCTCCAGCATCGTCTCTCGTGACGCCCTATCCGTGATGGTAAACGGTTGGTCAAATACCCGGATGTTACTGCTCGGGTAAAAGTATCGGACTTGATCTGTCTCCTTATGCCGCAGCACATAACCAAACGCCAGATTTAATTTGAAGGACGTAGCTTGGTCATTGAAGACGGCTTCCATGTAGCTGCGTAGACGGGCGAGGTGGGTCAGTCGGAAATTGTAGATGTCTTGAATAGGGCGATGACGGTAGAAACAGTGCCGGATCATGGGCCAATGGCGCCGATAAATGTCACTCACTGGATGGGCGTCCTGTAAGAGACCGCTAGGAACATTTATGGACTCGTCCAGAAAACGTTCGATGTCGTCAGGCGTATGACTCGAAACCGTAACGCTGGGGTCCGGCTGGATATCCAGGCCCTCCTGGACCGTGGGTATAGGCAAGCTCTTCGTCATCGCATCACCAGTGGCGTTCGTCTCCCCGGGTTCATCTTCACTGGGTCTGACCTTCCGCGGTTCCTCTTTAGTGGAAAGTTGTCGCCCAAACCGTAGAGACGGGGCATGCATCAAACGTTGGTGCTGTCTAAACCGACTGGGTCGTTTGCAGAGTCGACCACAATCATTACATAGTATCGTCGCACCCGCGTGGAGTACCCTCTCATGACGCAGTAATTTATCCTCCCGATTGAATGACCGTGCGCAGATTATACAAGTATACCGTGCATCGTTGTGGATGGAGGCCTCGTGGCGTCGTAAATTATCTAGACGAGTAAACATCTTCTGGCAAGTTGTGCAAGTGAACATCTTGGTGGTTGGCAGAGTGTCTGATGAAACGGCCAGGCCGCTTCCCTTTTATAGCACGCTAGCTGGTGATCTATTTTTAGCACATTCAGTTCAACTATCCCCAAGTCGAGGGCCGAGCCGTGACATCTTCGGTGACCTCCGTGTCCCGTGTCACGTGACCGGAACTGACCTTTGACCCCGGCACGCAAATGGGCGTCAACGCGCGGTGGTGGTGGTGGGAACTCGCGTGTGGCAGAGCTCTTGGATCGGAGCTCTTGGAGCTTAAAGCCTGTGGAGCTCAGATCTCGGAAGTGACATTTGCATACGACCTCTGTGAGGTCACTTTCGCTTCCGTTCACGTGACCGGAACTGACCTTTGCCCCCGGCGCGCAAAGGTTTCCACCGCGTGGAAACCTTTACACCGCGCGCGCCGAGGGCAAAGGTCAGTTCCGGTCACGTGAACGGAAGCGAAAGTGACCTCACAGAGGTCGTATGCAAATGTCACGGGACACGGAGGTCACCGAAGATGTCACGGAGATCACCGAAGAGATACGGAGGTGCCCGAACATGATACCAGCTAGCGTGCTATAAAAGGGAAGCGGCCTGGCCGTTTCATCAGACACTCTGTCAACCACCAAGATGTTCACTTGTACTACGTGCTCGAAATCATTCACTCGTCTGCACGACTTGCGCCGCCATGAGGCTACCAAGCACGAAGGAACCGCCCGGAATAACTGTACGATATGTACACTGTCGTTTCAGCGCCCGGATCATTTACAGCGCCACACACGTGCACGCCATGAAGTACCCAAGCGTCCATGCGAAGAATGTGGTCGGCTTTTCAAACTGACCAGTCAGTTGCTGCGACACCAACGCACACGACACCCTGTTCCGCAGCCACGTTTGCAGGTAGAAGAGCCCGTAGGCATCAATATCGAAACAGGGGGAACTCCCACCCATCGCACGAGGGCCGATGATGATGTCGCCCTAATTCAACAGTCAAATTCCGACGACAAGACCTTGGGCCAGATTTTGTACGACGTGGAGGGCAAAGTACACTTCGTGGACGAACCCATAAATGTTCCCAGCGATCTGTCACACGAAGACCATCCAGTGAGTGACATTTATCGGCGCCATTGGCCCATGACCCGGCAATGTTTCTACCGTCATCGCCCTATTCAAGATATCTACAATTTCCGACTGACTGACCTCACCCGTCTACGCAACTACGTGGAAGCCATCTTCAATGACCAAGCTACGTCCTTCAAATTAAATCTGGCGTTTGGTTATGTGCTGCAGCATAAGGACACAGACCAAGTCCGATATTTTTACCCGAGCAGTAACATCCGGGTATTTGACCAACCGTTTACCATCATTAACCGGGCGTCGCTAGAGACGATGCTGGAGAAACTGGACACCGTGGATCCCTTGGAATGGGCCCAGCAACAACGCCCCAACACCAAGTGGACAGTGGAGAGTGTGACCAATGTTACGTTTTTCGTTACCAAGCTGACCGACCACCCCCATCGGCTGAATGCGTCACTCATGCACTGATGAATACCATAACATGCCGTACATACTCTATATGTCTACATGTTGATCGTTGACGTTACGGAGGTGACCGAAGAGACACGGAGGTTACCGAAGATGTCACGGCTCGGCCCTCGACTTGGGGATAGTTGAACTGAATGTGCTAAAAATAGATCACCAGCTAGCGTGCTATAAAAGGGAAGCGGCCTGGCCGTTTCATCAGACACTCTGTCAACCACCAAGATGTTCACTTGCACAACTTGGCAGAAGATGTTTACTCGTCTAGATAATTTACGACGCCACGAGGCCTCCATCCACAACGATGCACGGTATACTTGTATAATCTGCGCACGGTCATTCAATCGGGAGGATAAATTACTGCGTCATGAGAGGGTACTCCACGCGGGTGCGACGATACTATGTAATGATTGTGGTCGACTCTTCAAACGACCCAGTCGGTTTAGACAGCACCAACGTTTGATGCATGCCCCGTCTCTACGGTTTGGGCGACAACTTTCCACTAAAGAGGAACCGCGGAAGGTCAGACCCAGTGAAGATGAACCCGGGGAGACGAACGCCACTGGTGATGCGATGACGAAGAGCCTGCCTATACCCACGGTCCAGGAGGGCCTGGATATCCAGCCGGACCCCAGCGTTACGGTTTCGAGTCATACGCCTGACGACATCGAACGTTTTCTGGACGAGTCCATAAATGCTCCTAGCGGTCTCTTACAGGACGCCCATCCAGTGAGTGACATTTATCGGCGCCATTGGCCCATGATCCGGCACTGTTTCTACCGTCATCGCCCTATTCAAGACATCTACAATTTCCGACTGACCGACCTCGCCCGTCTACGCAGCTACATGGAAGCCGTCTTCAATGACCAAGCTACGTCCTTCAAATTAAATCTGGCGTTTGGTTATGTGCTGCGGCATAAGGAGACAGACCAAGTCCGATACTTTTACCCGAGCAGTAACATCCGGGTATTTGACCAACCGTTTACCATCACGGATAGGGCGTCACGAGAGACGATGCTGGAGAAACTGGACACCGTGGATCCCTTGAAATGGGCCCAACAACAACGCCCCAACACCAAGTGGACAGTGGAGAGGGTCACCAATGTTACGTTTTTCGTGACCAAGCTGACCGACCAACCCATCGGTTGAACGCGTCACCCGTGCACTGATGAATACCATAGCATGCCGTACATACTCTATATGTCTACATGCTGATCGTTGACTTGAGCTCAGTAAACACTTGTACCTAATGTGACGGTGCGTTAAATAATAAAACATGGTGTTTGATATTTCAATTTGTTTTGCTGTGAACATGCTAAACATACCCAGGGCTCCCCCAGCCTGGGTATGATGTAACATTGGGGGTAATAAACTGTATGAACATTGCTGAACTTGTTGTTATTCATGTGGTATAATACAGCACAGATTCGGTATAACTATCTGAGGATATGTTTCCTCAACGGTATCCTGGCCTGCCCGATCACGATTAGAACAAACGGTTCAGAGCGAACATGGCCGAAGATGGAACTTTCTGAAATGGCGACTTCTGATTGGACAAGAGTAGCCGAGAATACATCTAACGGACAGGAACGAATATGACAGATACAAATGGTGGCCTCTGATTGGACAAGAATCTTCTTGAATTGTAAATATACCCAACGCGGCTCCCCCAGCGTGGGTATGATGTAACATTGGGGAGAATAAACTATATGAAAAAACTTCTTGTTGTTGTTGTTCTCTCATGTGTCATCCTTGTTGTTGTTGTTGCTGTTGTTATTCTCTCTCCGGTCTATATCATGGCGTTATATTAGAGTGTTACGTTGCGTTGCGTTGACGGGCGTCACTGCATTTCGAAGAATTAGTGACAATTCCATGGAATATCAGAGCTTCTGAGCTATTTCACCAGGGCGTTGAAGCATTAAGAATGGCGTTGGTGGGCGTTGCTACAAGATGACCCCTCACACGACGCATTCGCACCGCGGATGGTCCACGTCTACACCAAGTAACATCCTTCACTGCTAAAAAATGCCCACTTTCGCTACTACTCGTACTGATGACGTCACCAATGACGTCACAGATGCTGTGGCTATCCCTCAAATTGGGGCCTACACCCGGAGAGCTACAACATGACACCTCCCATGACGCATTCGGACCAAGGATGGTCCATCTCTACACCAAATATCATCCTTCACTGCCCCAAAATGCTCACTTTCGCTACTACTCCTACTGATGACGTCACCAATGACGTCACATATGCTGTGGACAGCCCTCAAATCGAGGTCTGCACGCCGAAAACTACAAGATGACACCCCACACGACGCATATTCGGACTGAGGATAAAGCATCCTTACCCCAAATACCTTCCTTCACTGCCCCAAAATGCACACTTTCGCTACTACTCGTACTGATGACGTCACCAATGACGTCACAGATGCTGCGAACAGCCCCCAAATCGGGGTCTACACCCCGTGAGCTACGAAATGACACCTCCCAGGGCGCATTCGGACCAAGGATGGTCCATCTCTACAACAAATACCTTCCTTTCACTGCCCCAAAATACCCACTTTACTTACTACTCGTACTGATGACGTCACCGATGACGTCACAGGTGACGTGAGCAGCCCTCAAATCGGGGTCTACACCCCGAGAGCTACAAGATGACACTTTCCAGGACGCATTCGAACCGTGAATAGCCCATCTCGACCCAAAATACCTTCATGTACTGCCCCAAAATGGCCACTTTACTTACTACAACCAACTGCGCATGCGCAGATTAACGCGGCTTGCACTTAAAAACACACCATTCTGACTCTAACCCACACAAGCTTCACTTTGACACCTTCCACGACCCATTCGGACCCATAGCGGTCCATCTCCACCCCAAACATACACCCACATACCCCCAAAATGCCTGATTTCTCTACTACGGCCAGACTGCGCATGCGCATATTGACGCGACATGCATTCAAAAACACGCCATTCTGACTCTACCCCACACAAGCTTCACATTGATACCTCACACGACCCATTCGAACCGTGAATAGCCCATATCTACCCCAAACACACACCCACATACCCCAAAAATGCCTACTTTCTCTACTACGGCCAGGCTGCGCATGCGCAGACTATTGAACACGGACGAACCATTAGTGTAGTCAAGTGCTCCTGCATGAGAGCTTCAAAATAAGACCTCATACGACACCATTGAACCATTAGTGGCTCACCTAGATCCCAACACGTCCACCCAGTATGGATTTATACATACATTGGGCGTATACTCCAGTATATGGGTCTCTATGAGCCTACCCAGGCCTCGGTGACTTTTTCCAAAAATTTCACCGATTCGCTCCGCGACACTTCCTATCGTGTTCTAAGTGACGAGACGTGAAACAACCCTACCGCAAATGTATAGAAGTAGGTTTCCCAGGGGGACAAACATTGATCCTATACCCCCAGTATGGGACTATATGGGGCTATATGGGTCTCAGTGACTTTTTTCACAAATTTCACCGATTCGCTCCGGGACACTTCCTATCGTGTTCTAAATGACGAGACGTGAAAAACAAATCCAAACAACCTTACCGCAAAGGATGGCCCTATACCCCCCATACCCCATATAGGCATTTTCACGTAATTTAGAATAAAGTCCGTGTTCCGTATTTTTTCAGGAATTTTTTTACATGCATCCACCCTGGAACTAGGGGGAGATAACTCTATTGATAGGCAAGCCCCGTTAAGCCCGGCGACCTATATACCCCCATACCCCATATAGGCATTTCCCCAGATTTTTCGATAAAGTCCGTGTTCCGTATTTTTTTTTTCAGGAAAATTTTTACATGCACCCACCCATGACTGGATGCCCCTTCACATAGGCTTCACTTTGATACCTCACTCGACCCCATTGGACCATTAGGGGCTCCCCTACATCCCAAAATGTCTATTTCCATACCCTTTTCCCACAATTCCCTGTCTGCGCATGCGCAGAATGGTGACAACGCTCGAGCCACTAGTCCAGTCAGATGCCCCCTCACATAGGCTTCACATGGATACCTCATACGACTCCATTGGACCATTAGGGGCTCCCCTACATCCCAAAACGGCTATTTTCATACCCTTTGGCCACCGCGCACGCGCAGAATTACGCTATTTCAACCCCACACCCAGCCCATCAGATGCCCCTTCACATAAGCTTCACATGGATACCTCACTCGACCCCATTGGCCCATGAGTGGCTCCCCTAACTCCAAAACGTCTATTTTCATACCCTTGGGCCACCGCGCATGCGCAGAATGCCGATAGTTCAACCCCACACTAGTCCAGTCAGATGCCCCCTCACATAAGCTTCACTTTGATACCTCACTTGACCCCATTGGACCATTAGTGGCTCCCCTACATCCCAAAACGTCTATTTCCATACCCTTGGGCCACCGCGCATGCGCAGAATGCCGATAGTTCAACCCCACACCCAGCCCATTAGATGCCCCTTCACGAATGCTTCACTTTGATACCTCACTCGATCCCATCGCACCATTTATCTAGGGACTACTTTTTCTCCGCGGAAGCTTTTTCGCGAGACCGAATCACCGCCAAAACCGCTGCCAGACCGCATCACCGCGGATGAATACATTCTGAATACATTCCCTCCAACAATTGGAACTCTCCTGTGTTGGAGGTAGCTTTTGGTGATTCTGCCGGAACTATAGTGCACTTGACCTCTGTGACCTCCCCGTGACCTCCCCTGCATCCAAAGTGTACAGATGGCGCCACCATAGGAAGTTATGACGTCATAGTTACATCCGGGGAGAATGAGGCTCAATCGGTCCTATATATACTACTTACAGTATACGATCGACATCAAACTCAAGGCATTGAGATCGGCCAAAAAAGAAAACAAAATCAGAGCATATAAACAGTCTGATTGTTAAACATCAGCCTGTCACTGCAATGCATAGTGCATACGCTGATTTGTTGACTGGTATTCCAGAATTTGTCTTTCTGTACGACGAGCTGATTAAACTCACAGAAGGTCAGAAGTTTCCTGAGATACAGAAATGTTTGTCAGACATGAATACATACTTAAGAGAGTCCAGAAGATCAATTCAGCAATGGATTGATGATGAACACAAGAAGTCTGTTACAGCTGATAATGACAATTTAGATGAGGTTGGACCTTATGATAGTGTTTCCATGGCTGGAAGTCGGGCAAAATCTATTAAGTAGTCTGTGATAAGTTCCTTGGCCGCCGCACGTCTTAAGGAGAAACAGAAGAAAGCAGAACTTAGCGTACAGGCTGCCCTTCTTAAGCGAAAGCAACAGATTGAGATGGCAAAGTTCCGATTACAGCAAGAGGCGGAAGAGCTGGAAATGGACACAAAGCTTGCTGTTGTAAATGCCAAAGCAGACATTATTGAGACATTAGGGAAAGAAGAGATACAGGACAATGTTAATGTTAATGACAATAATATTGAAAGTGAGCAGAGTAACAAAGTGAAGCCTGTAGGTAAGACAGGGAAGGTTGATCAACAAATGGCAAAGCCTACTACAGGTATCAATAAGGCTGTGTTAAACCCAATTGTCTCATCTTTTGTGCCCTCCTATGTTTTAAATGTTGATATGACACAAGGTTCAGATGAGGTTGTCTCCCCTGCACAGGTTATACCATTAACCAGTAATGGATCTAACACTGTTAATGTTGATGTTGTTCAATCAGTGGTAAAACACCTAAGTAAACCTCACCCTGAAATCAAGAAGTGTTCAGGTAACCCACTGGAGTACAGAAAGTTTATCCGACAATTTGAAACAAAGATTTGTGTAAATACTCAATCTGAGGATGAGAGGTTAAACTACCTTGATCAGTTCACTGAAGGTGAACCGAACAAAATTGTTTCGGGTTATTGTTACTTAGTAGCTTCAGTAGGGTACTCCGCAGCTAGACAAGAGTTGGAAGACAGGTATGGTAATGACCAAATCTTAGCTAATGCCTTTGTTAAAAGGGCTCTTGATTGGTCATTAATCAAAGCTGATAATAGTAAGGCACTAGACGACTTCTCCATTTTCCTTTCTGAATGCTCAAATGGCTTGACTAGTGTTCCTGCTGTCAGGGTATTGGAGTACCCTGACATTATGAGGAAGTTGGTGAGTAAGCTCCCTTACAATTGTCAGGAGAAATGGCGAAACATTGTCTATACGACGAATAGTAAACACCAACAAGTTAAGTTTGACCAACTGGTAAATTTGGTCAAATGTGAAGCTAAAAAAGCTACTGACCCAGTGTATGGCCCAACAGCCAATAGGTTACCTCCAAAAAAAATGTTTAACCCCATGAAAACAAAAGGTACATTTGCCACTTCTCTGTCCACAGACGAGTCATCCTCGCAGGCTCAATCTGTATTCTTACAAGGCCCTAAGTCAACCGACGATGGCTACTCAACAAAATGCAAAGCAGCCTTAAAACCTTGTCTCTTTTGTGATGGTGGAAACCACTCTTTTGAAGAGTGTAGAAAATTTCGAGCCAAAGACATTCAAAATAGACTAAATTTTCTACGATCCAAAGGCCTTTGTTTCGGATGCCTACGCCCCGGCCACATGCACAGGACATGTAAATTCAAATCAGTATGTTCAATCTGTCAAGGCAGACATTCGACAGTATGTCATGTTGATTATAACAAAGGTGACCAGCTGAAACCTAGTGGTGAGGTTACAAGTGCTTATGCCAGTCTACCTACATGTTATACAGGGGCCGGGGCAGCTCATACAGGGGCCGGGACAGCTCAGTGCACCATGGCTATCGTTCCGGTAGTTGTTAAACTACATAATGGGTTGAAATGTGTCAATACCTATGCGTTTCTCGATCCAGGAAGTAGCGTGAGTTTTTGCACTCAAGAGTTGATGGATGCTCTTGGTGGTAATGGTAGACGGCTGAAAATAACTCTTGACACTATGGGTCCCCAACACACAATGACTGCACAAGCCATCAATGGACTCGAGATCTGCGACTTGGATATGAACAATACAATTCAACTTCCTACGGTTTATACCAAGAATAGGATTCCGGTATCCAAGACCCAGATCCCTGCTTCTGAAGACTTGATGAAGTGGCTCCACTTAAGGGACATACATCTTCCTCAGATTGACGGTGAAGTAGGACTGTTGATTGGCAACAACATTCCAGACGTTTACACGCCTCTTCACCTGCGTACTGGTCCCTCCGGTACACCTCATGCTACCAAAACCCGCGTAGGTTGGGTTATTTGGAGTGTGCTTCGTGGAGGGACAACAAAAGTGGACAGAAGCAACATTTCTCTGTTAACAGAACAGAAGTGGTAGCCATACAAGAAGCTGAACATTTGAATACACTCGATCGATTAGTCAGCGAGTCAATAAACTTCGACTTCCCTGAACGCCTCACAGACGATCGTAAAGAGTGGTCTAAAGAAGATCAAATGTTCATGAAAAGGGTAGAGGATTCTATGACTTTAGAAGATGGCCATTACTACATCAATTTACCGTTTGAGGAGGAAAAGGTTCGTCTTCCCGACAACATTTCTCAAGCTACTCAGCGCCTGAGAGGCCTTCAGAAGAAGTTCAATCAGAATTTCAAATTCTTTGAAGATTACAAAGTCTTCATGGCAACCATATTGGAGAAAGGATATGCGGAGCAAGTTCCGGCAGACGAAATTTGTCACGATGATGGTAGGGTGTGGTACATCCCACACCATGGGGTGTATCACCCACGAAAACCTGACAAGGTTAGAGTTGTTTTGGACTGTTCAGCAGTCTATCAAGGCATCTCCCTCAACAGTATGCTGTTACAAGGACACGATCTCACGAACAACCTGGTCGGGGTTCTGTTGCGCTTCAGGCAAGAGCCAGTTGCCATAATGGGGGATATAGAATCTATGTATTACCAGGTCAGAGTACCTAAATCCGACTGCGACGTTTTACGCTTCCTGTGGTGGCCTAATGGCGATCTACAGTGTGAACCACAGGTCTTCAGAATGAAAGTTCATCTGCTTGGGGGTGTATCTTCGCCGAGCTGCTCATGTGCAGCTCTTCGTCAGACAGCAGTTGATAACGCGGCTGATTATGATTCTTCAGTCTCTGACGTACTTCTGAAGAACTTTTATGCGGATGACTGTTTGAAGGCTGTTCCTACAGAAGAAGATGCATGCAGACAAGTGAGTGATCTTATGTCACTGTGTCACAAGGGTGGGTTCACATTGACTAAGTGGGTCAGCAACAGTCATCGAGTCATCGAATCCATCCCAGTGGAGCATCGAGCTAAAGGCATCAAGGAACTGGAATTGAAATTTGACACCATGCCAGGCGAACGAGCTTTGGGAGTCTTCTGGAGTTTGGAAACCGAGAGTTTGGGTTTCAGGATCCGCTTGCAGAACCGATCCAACTCGAGAAGAGGCATTCTCTCCCTTGTGAGCTTAGTATATGACCCCCTGGGTTTCGCCTCACCTTTCATATTACCTGCCAAAATACTGCTTCAAGACCTGTGTCGTCAAGGCATCGGTTGGGACCAAGAGATCTCTGAAAATCACATTAAAGTTTGGGATCAATGGTTGACTGACTTGCCTCTGCTTGAGAAACTTCAATTCTTAAGATGTTACAAACCCACCAACTTCGGAGATGTTTCCTCTTGTCAGGTCCACGTCTTTTCAGACGCGAGTAACCTTGGGTATGGCGTAGTCGTGTACCTACGTCTTACCAATGAGAGCAATCAGATCCACTGCAGTCTGCTGTTGGCTAAGTCAAGAGTCGCACCGTTAAAGCAGATGACGATGCCTAGGATGGAACTGACTGCAGCTATGGTGGCAATCCGGATTTCACGTATCGTACAGAAAGAACTTGAGTATCACATTGACAAAGTTTTCTACTGGACAGACAGTATGTCCGTCCTAGGGTACATTTGTAACGACGCTTCACGTTTTAAAACTTTTGTGGCCAATCGTGTTGCAGTCATTAGAGATGCGTCTGAGGTCCAACAGTGGAACTACATCGATACGAAAACCAATCCTGCGGATGTAGCGTCCAGAGGCTTGACGATTAAACAACTCCTCAAGGCACAGCATTGGTTTCGTGGATCAGACTTTCTGTGGAGGTCAGATCATGAGTGGCCCACAGTTCCTGATAGTGACAAGGATATATCAACTGAAGATCCTGAAGTGAAAACAGTATTCACTACAACAGCCAACACTCAGCTTGTTCCACCCACTGATCAGCTTCTGATGCATTGTAGCAGCTGGTTTAAGCTAAAGCGTCTTGTGGCCTGGTTCTTGCGCCTTAAGGATATCCTCCTTACCAAGGTGTCTCGAAGAACAGCTGCCGAACTCTCGACCAAGACTGTTCATAAGAAGTACTTGACTACAGAAGATTTGGACAAGGCTGAGTTTGCCATTGTCAAGTATGTTCAACAGCAGCATTTCCACGAGGAGATACTTACCCTGCAGAGTCCAACTCCTAAGCTCAAAAGCTCAAGTCCCATCAGAAAACTTGATCCTTACATGTGTGATGGCGTCACCCGGGTCGGTGGTCGTCTTGAACGTGCCAACGTTCCTGCTGAAGTAAAGCATCCTGTGGTGTTGCCTGCAAAGTCCTGGGTTTCTTACCTTATTTTCAACGATGTTCACCACTCTATTGGACATTTAGGCAAAAACAGTATACTCACCATCGTACGCCAGAAATATTGGATTCTGCGAGCGGGTAGCTCCATAAAATCCTTGGTCTCCAAATGTGTGGTCTGCAGGAAGTATCAGGCCAAAGCACAACAACAGAAGTTGGCAGACTTGCCTACCGATAGACTTACCCCTGATGAAGCTCCACTTACTCGGGTAGGCGTTGACTACTTCGGACCATTCCAGGTTAAACGTGGACGCTGCACTGTCAAGAGGTATGGTGTTGTGTTCACGTGTCTGAATAGCCGAGCTGTTCATTTAGAGATGACTAATTCTCTCACTACTGATTCCTGTATCAATGCTCTTCGGAGATTTATAGCCAGGAGAGGCGTCGTTAAGGTCATGTGGTCTGATAACGGAACCAACCTCGTGGGTTGCGAACAAGAACTCCGATCAGCTATTAAGGAATGGAACCAGTCGAGGATTCATAACGAGCTCCTTCAGAAGAACATCAGATATGAGTTTAACCCACCCGCTGGTTCTCATCATGGTGGTGTTTGGGAACGTATAATAGGTTCAGTAAGCCTCTTGTATTCACTCATGAAGCAGCAAGTCATTCGGCTGGATGACGAGCTTTTATTAACACTGTTTTGTGAAGTCGGGTCAATCTTAAACTCCAGACCTCTCACAGAAATGCCTGTTGACCCGAGTGATCTTCAACCCCTCACACCAAATCACCTGATTGTGCTACATTCTACTCAACAGCTACCTCCTCGTCTGTTCGACAGACAGGACACCCACGCTAGAAGACGTTGGAGACAAGTTCAGTATCTTGCCAACGTATTTTGGACAAGATGGCTTCACGAGTACATCCCACTTCTGCAAGCAAGGCAGAAATGGTTATCTCCGAACCAAAATCTTGTAGTGGACGATGTTGTCTTGATAGCTGACAACACTCCCAGAAATACTTGGTCACTTGGTAGGGTAGCGGAAGTTTTGAAGGACAAAAAGGGCCTAGTAAGAATAGTAGACGTTCAGACAAAGTCTGGAATTTTAAGACGACCGGTTATGTCTTATTTCTCATGCTGTTGCGTAAAATGCTTTGTTTTTGGTTAGGCCTTATCAGTATTAATAGAATTGATTCAAGGTATCTCATCAATTAGGGGCAGGTATGTAGCGGCCTAACAGCATTTTACCTTAAATTGAGTGTGGTCCATGGGAGACTACTCTTACAGCTACTTGGTAATATTTTGTACGTGATCATGAGACTCAACTAATGGCTGCCTCCATGTAAGGCAGGTTTGTTCACCATGTGTGAGATAGATAGAGGTCATAACATACAGTACGTTGTTTTTCTATCATGTATTTGGTTGTGTATACTTTCATGAACAACTAAGCTATGTGTAGAATTTTGTTTTAGTAGATATCTAAGCTAAAATAATGTTATTTGCTCAACGTAAACTGGTAATGCAATTTCATGTTGTTGTTGTTTCACATGTATCTGCTATTTACGTGTTGAAATCATTTCGTACACTTGTGATCGAAATGTAACTTATTTTTTCTTTCATTTTTCTTGCAGTCAATAATTCAAAGCTTTGTATACCTAAAGATATCGCTGTCACAAATTCAGAAACTCCAGAGTTATTTGTGTGGTTGTGATAATAAACAGAACAGAACTGCGATTCATTGGCGAGTTAGACTTTCTATTTCCGACGCCTATACCTGGTGCTCCCTCTACCCTATTGCCCGTAGGACTAGGTGTGTGTGTGTGTGTGTGTGTGAGTGGGTGGCTGGGTGTGTGTGAGGGTGTGCGTGCCCACGGGAGCTACTACCACCAGGCGACGATGGCGGTGGTGGTGGTGTCTATACATAAAGGAGATTAACATTATGGAGTTCTTAACCGATCCACCCCACAGCTCCGAACTAGTTTCTCAAAGGGCGGCTTCTAAGTGGACAAGAGCAGCCAAGAATACACCTAACAGGCAAGTAAGAATATGATAGGTATAACATAAAATGGGTAACCACACATGCACCAAGGTGTTACGATAGGGTGTCAAGGAGTTACTATAGCGCGTTACGGCGTTAAACTAAGGCGTCAAGGCGTTAAGAGAAGGCGTTACGATTGAGCGTTAAGGCGTTGAGACGGGCGTTAAGGCGTAACGACGGGAGTTGACGGGCGTCAATGCATTTCGATGAATTAGTGACAATTTCATATATCTAGAAAATCAGAGCTTCAGGGCTAATTCACCAGGGTGTTGAAGCGTTAAGCTGGGCGTTGGCGGGCGTGATTGTGTTACTGTTGGACTGGGGATGGTCTGGACCGCAAAACATCCATGATTCCCCATGGTTTAGGTGTAAAATCCGTGTTCCGCTTTTTATATTTTAGGGGCAAATCCTAATTTTACATTTTACTCACTTCCCTGGAAGTTGTTCACACCCAATCCTAAATTTTTATATACACTCATTAAAGCCACCCTGCCTCTCTAGGCAGGCCCCGATCCGTTGGAAAGCGATATTATCCGTTGGTAGATAAGCGTTTTCCTTATTTTAGGGGTAAAGTCAGTGTTTCAGGATTTTATATGTTCAAACACAATCCTAAATTTACATACACCCACTCAGCCACCCCGCCTCTCTCGGCAGGTTTCGAGCCGCTGGGAAGTCATATTAGCCCCTCTAGACCTGGTTTTCGTATTTTAGGGGTAAAGTCCGTGTTCCGTTTTTTATAGGTTCAACCCCAATCCTAAATTTACATACACCCACTCACCCATCCTACCTCTCTCGGCAGGGCTCGAGCCGCTGGGAAGTGATATTACCCCCTCTAGACCTGGTTTTCCTATTTTAGTGGTAACGTCCGTGTTCCGTTTTTTATAGGTTCAACCCCAATCCTAAATTTGCATACACCCACTCACCCACCCTGCCTCTCTCGGCAGGCCTCGAGTCGCTGGGACGTCAATATTAGGCCCTCTAGACCTGGTTTTCCTATTTCAGGGGTAAAGTCCGTGTTCCGTTTTTTAGAGGTTCAACCCCAATCCTAAATTTACATACACTCACTCAACCACCCTGCCTCTCTCGGCAGGCCTCCAGTCGCTGGGAAGTCATATTAGCCCCTCTACACCTAGTTTTCTTATTTTAGGGGTAAAGTCCGTGTTCCGTTTTTTATAGGTTCAAACCCAATCCTAATTTTACATGCACCCACCCATGACAAAATAGCCCTGGAGGAGCGCTTCACTTTGACATCTCCCACGACGCAATCGGACCATTAGAGGCCCACCTCGAGCCCAAAATGTCCATTCTCATGCCCCTTTTTTACTAGCATGCGCGGAATGACGTCAGTTCCACGTCACACCCATCCAGTCGGATGCTCCCTCACGAGTGCTTCACGATGACACCTCACTTGACCCCATCGGACCACTAGGGGGCCCACCTAGGCCCCAGAACGTCCACCCCAGCGCTATTTGCCCAATGTGCATGCGCACAGTGACATTTTTTTAAATAACAACCAATGGCTTCGACACCCGTCCCATCGTGTTCTACGTGGTGAAAAGTGAAAAACAAGATGCCACAACCCATACCGCAAATGTCCATGAGTGGGTTTCCCATTAGGTTAAACATTGTTCACTGAGCCAGTATGAGCCTACACCCTAGCGGTACAGTGATCTGCCCTCTGGTAGATATATATATATGCTGGGCATAGTGCTGGCGATATTGTCGGGGACCCTGTTTGATGACGTGCTTTCCACTGATGCTTTGGAAGGGCAGATAAAGACATTATATTCCCGGGGGATGGCCGGAGATAACGGGACATTGGCGGAGATAACCGGACATTGCCGGAGATGACCGGACATTCCCGGAGATGACCGGACATTCCCGGAGATGACCGGACATTCCCGGACATTCCCGGAGAATCTCCCCCCGCGTACTTGAAGTCTCGGGACTACTTTCTGTCCGAGGAGGCTCCTTCCCGCGACCGCAATACCGCCAGACCGCATCACCGCGGAGAAATACATGCCCCAAGGGTCATTTCCGGTCACGTGACCGGAAGCGCGAGAACTATAGTGACCTTGACGATCACGTGATCGCCACGTGAGCACCACGTGTGCACCACATGACACCACAAAAGTAGGTCAGTAGGACCCAATTTCCGCTTATACTACTACTACAGTGTAATGTTTTAAATACTTTTTCCCACTGTATATTTTCTGGTATATTTAACGCCTTCTCCCATCTATCAAAAGATATAATTGGTACATTTAATTGATAATTCAATAGGTTATGTTAGCGTCACAGGCCCGTAGGCTGGGGGGGGGGGGGGGGTGCGTACGCAGAGCAGAAAGAGTTCCGCTGCCGGGGAAAAAAAATTCAGTGTGCACGGAAGGACCCGCACCCAAGGCCCTTGGACGCGGCCGCCAGGTCGCAACAAATTATAGATAATATTGACCTGAGTAAAAATAGATCTAGAGTTGATATCTGGTGTATCGTGTTATGTTGTTTCGCCTCTGACCTCTAGTCCGAGTCCGGTACCTCACTTCGTTCTGCAATTTGGAATCCAGCTCCCATTACGTGTTCAATAGATAGTCCAGTTACGCTACAATCCTCACAGCTCGTTGGAAACAATTATTCATGTTCCTATGATCTAATAGCAATTTAATATTCAGTGATTAGCGTAAAAATATTGCTATTAACGCAATTTAATGTTCAGTGATTAGCGTGAAAAGCTACAAGAATGTGAAAGGGGGAGGGGAAAGGGGCGTACAGCAAAAAACCTCAGTATATTAGGCGAGACAAAAAAATAGAGGGAGTGTGTGGGCCAGGGGGGAATCTTAACAAAATGGTCCACTATATATATATATGGGAGTGGGCTATAAGCAGAAACAAATGAGGAGGGAGGGGGCAGGGGTGTCTCATGGCGGTGTGATGGCTAAGAATATCCCATGGTTAAGAGTGTCCGGCTTCTATCTTCTAACACAGCTAGGACACTCTTCTCCAGATATCTCCAGAGGTAGGACACTCTTCACTCAATAAAAAGATAGGAAACGGGACACTTATCCCCGGACACTCTTAGCCACCACACCGGAGTGAGGAGTTAATGATAATAATCTTGATCAAAGTGGGTTTCCCATGGTTGAATATTAACCATCTCCCAGTCGACAAGATTATCATTCACACAACGAGTCGATTATAGTCATATACTGAATTTATCAGTCGAAAAAATGCAGTTGGCGGATGTCGAAAATATGCTGTCCAAATGCGCCAGAACGCGCCAGATGGCATCTAAATTTTCAATTTTCAACCCCCCGTTGCCAAACCAGCCTACGGGCTTGCGTCGACACTTGAGAAAGAAATTTCATCTTCTAATTTATTTGTTTGTTTTATTCGATTGTTACTTGTATGAAAGCAGACGTTCCTCCCCTAACCGACTTCTGAAATGGAATCTCCCAATGAACACCTGCACTTGACGCATGTTGATTTCATACAACCTTGCTAAATTGTCTAATAAATCCACGATTAGCTCGCTGTTATTGACACAAGTGTTATAGAAAAGTAAATGTACATTTGGGGGTGATAAACGAGTGGTCAGTTTTATAGCCCGGTATCTATCCAATATTTAATGTGCTATAACAAACGAGACAACATTGGAAATCATAATGATAAAACTCGACTGACTTCAAGTAATATGTCGATAAGATACCCCAACTGCAGTTGCTAATAGCATTCCCGTACATCAACCTCTATCGTCCACGGTGCATTAAGGCTGAGACTATTTAAAAATCCCTGCAACGCAAATATCGGGAAAGCGCTGGGAATTCGGTCAGAGGATAAACGCGTATTGCCGTGTGTTAATGGGTCGTGTGAACATGTGTTGACCGCAGTATTTTTGATGCAGGTTTTGGATGGACATATTTGCAGTCCATTCGCACCTGTCCGTGGCGTATCGCCAGTTTGATTTGACTGTGTCAACGCAGGTGTTTGCAGCACAGCTTAATATCAATTTATTTTTTTGCACGTATCTGCTGGTTTGTTAATTAACGATTGGCGCGTTAGCATCGTTTTCATGGTTCTCTAATACCACAACGTATTATATTCCCTGTGACAGCATTTTCCTGAGACACAACTGAAAATGGTTGGTAGGATAAGAGATGCAACGTCGAATACACAATTGCAGGAGTAGCAGTGACGTGATATGGGCTGTAACGCCAGCAAAGATACAACGGTGAGCCGACCATATAGACCCTTGCTGAAAGGCCACAAACGGCGTCATCATATAACAAAGGATACCGACTCGGTGACGGATTCTCAGTTCGCTACCTCCAGTACTTACGTCGAGAAGGTCCAATGTTCATCAACTTGCAGCCTGGAAAAGGTGGGGGTCTCCACTACAACTAACACCAACAATGGGTAAGATGAATTAGTGTTATTGGTTAGACCGATTGAACATATACAGTGGATCGGATACAGGGTAATAATGTTTAAATATCAATTGGTTTACAGCTGTACACATGATATGTGATATCTGAAGGCACTCGCAATTAATCTAATAAATTATTGATCACATATATCTAGAAGCTAGTTGATCCTCCATGCCCCCAGTCTCAAAATCTCTCCTTCCCCAATAATATGTATATAGTTTGAAGGGCTTAAATCAATCTCTCCAGAAGAGAGAGAAAAAAGTTGCATTTTGATAGTACAGTCTACATTTGATAGAGGGGAGAAAACTTTACATTAAAGCTCTACCTTAATATATACTGTGAAGAGAGCGCGGAGATAAAAACTTACCTCTTGACAGTACGACAGATCGAATTTAATTCCATAGAGGGGAGAAAACTGTACATTAATAAAGTTCTACTTAATATATACTGTTAAGAGATCGCGAAGAGAAAAACTTACCTTTTGACAGTACGACAGTCCGATATATATCGAATTTAATAAAGGGAAGAAACGCTAATGTATACTGCGAAGGTATGGAGGGCAGAAAACTTAGTTCACGACAGATTGACCGACAGTCCGACAAAGAAGACTATGTTCATACAACTCTACACTAATATATACAGTGAAGGTATGGAGGAGAGAAAGCTCACGACAGTCCGACGGTCTGAGTGATCGAACTTTATAGAAGAGAGGAAACTCTACCTTTATTGCCTTTTGACACTACGACAGTCAGAAAAACTCTAGTCAGTCTGAGTCATCGACACCAAGATATTCCGACAGATTGAATTTGATAGAGGGGAGAAAACTCTAGACAGCCTGAGTCATCGAATTTTATAGAGGGGTGGAAACTCTACCTTAACCCTACCTGGCCTGGGAGGGGGGCCGAAATGGCCCCGCTACCAAAATTTCTGCGGTATCTCAGAAACGACAAAAAAATGGAGATCTGAAACTCCTTGACTTTATAGTTTATCATATTGGGGTCATTTTGAGCCTAATTGCATAACCCCCCCGAACAGAGGATCATGGGTAAATTCAAAATGGGGTGCCAGAAAAGTGATGTTTTTGTAATATTTCTTCAAAATTTCTGCTGTTCCGCGATGAAAAGTGGGCAAAAACTATTTTATTTCACACCACATTAATATTTACTAATTTATCATGCAGTTTTTGCGGAAAAATTCGGAAAATCCGATCGAAAAATCGACAAAAAAAAAATCCGTTTTTAAAAATGACGTCACTGTGACGTCATCAAAGCGGCCATCTTGGATTTTTTTTTCATTTTCTGGTAGAGCTTGACCCAAGGGTATAGTGTGGTAAGTTTCAGGCCCCTAGCTCAAGGGGTAAGAAAAATAATTAGGGGGCCATTTCGGTCTCCCCCCCCCCCCTTCCAGGCCAGGATACGTCCCAAAAAGCCCAGGCCAGATAGGGTTAATTTATACCGTGAAGAGATCGCGTAGAGAAAAACTTACCTTCTGACAGTACGACAGTCCGACAAATCTCTATTTGATAGACAAGAGAAAATTCTACTCTAATGTATATTGCGAAGGTATGACGGAGAGAAAATTTAGCTCACGACAGTGCGACAGTCTGAGTCATCGAACTTTATAGAGGGGAGAAAACTCTACCTTAATTAATACCGAGAAGAGATTGCAGAGAAAAAAAACTTAACTTTTGGCAGTGGACAGCTCGACAGATCGAATTTGATAGAGGGGAGAAAACTCTACTGTAACTATGTATATTGCGAAGGTATGGGGGAGAGAAAACTTGCCTCACGACAGTCCGACAGTGCGACAGTCTGAGAGATAGAAGAAGGGGAGAAAACTCTACCTTAGTATATACAGTGAAGGTATGGAGGAGCTCAAGACAGTCAAACAGTGCGACGATCGGAGTGATCAAACTTTACAGAGGGGATGACACTCTACCTTAATTTATACCATGAAAACATTACCGAGAGAAAAAAATCTACTTTTTGACAAAACACTACTGTAATATATATTGCGAAAGTATGGAGGAGAGAAAATTTACCTCACCACAGTCCGAGTGATCGAACTTTATAGAAGGGCGGAAACTCTACCTTAATTTATACTGTGAAGAGATCGTGTAAAGACAGTATGACAGTCCGACAAATCGAATTTGATAGAGGGGAGAAAACTTAGCTTCCGACAGTGCGACAAACAGTCAGTATGTGTACAGTGCACCAGACTAACAATTGTTAGTTTATATTCCATTATACACTTGTAACACTAGCTGCAATAACGCTCTAGAATTTCCTGGTTGAACAAATCGAGTGGATAAATATGATTTAACGTCGCTTTCAACTATATTTCAGTCATATCGCCAGTTTAGTGGCGACATGTCTATAGTCAATTAGACTTACTGTACATGTAACACTATCTGCGACCACTCTCTAACTCGATAGTATTTCTTGATTAAACAAATGGTGAATTAATTGCGAATGCAGATACAACTCAATTTGAAATGAAAACCTGAGCGGTTGAAGTCCACCAACATTAAAAATATGATTTGGCTTGGAAGCATAATGTCCAGTCTTCGATATCTAACTCTGTAGTATTTCTTGGGTAAATAACTGTTGAACAACACAGTTTAGCCATATGTGTATAGTGCATTAGCCTGATAAACAATTAATTTCATATTCTACTACACATATAACACTAGCTGCAATCATACTGTAGTATTTCTTGGTTGAACAAATGTTGAACTATGTTGTTTAGCGATATGTCTATAGTCCATTAGACTACATGTAATTGTACCACTAACTGCGATCACTCTCTAACTATATAGTATTTCTTGGTTAAACAAATGTTGAATAAATTATGAATGCAGGTACAACTCAATTTGAAATAAAACTCCGAGCGGTTGAAGTCCCCCTAGGTAACTGAAAAAAGATATTTGGCTTGGAAGCATTTACGTCCAGCTTGTATGAAAGCAATCTCGAGCAAGACTCCGTGGCAATTAAGGTACCCTCATACTAAATTTGTCTTAAAAAGAAAGCTTGGCTTGGAGCCACTTATAGGTGAATCAATCTAGGTAAACCAGGATAGTAAATCAGGGAAATACCATCTGGTGATAAGGCTATGAAAAATTTGCTGTTTGCCTTCGCAATATGCATTAGAGTAGAGTTTTCTCCCATTTATCAAATTCGATTTGTCGTACTGTCAAAAGGTAAGTTTTTCTCTCCGCGATCTCTTCAAGGTATAATTTAAGATAGAGTTTCCTCCCCTCTATAAAGTTCGGTGACTCCGAATGTCGCACTGTCGGACTGTCAGGAGGTAAGTTTTCTTTCCTCCATACCTTAGCAATATACGGTAGAGTAGAGTTTGTTTCCCAAAATAAAATGCGATCTGTCGGGCTGTCGTACTGCCAAAAAGTAAGTTTTACTCTCCGCGATCTCTTCTCGATATAAGTTAAATTAGAGTTTCCTCTCCACTATAAAGTTTGGTGACTCGGACTGTCGGACTGTCGACAGTCGTGAGGTAAAGTTTCTCTCCCCCATACCTTCGCAATATACATTATAGTAGAATATCCTCTCCTCTATCAAATGCGATCTGTCGGACTGTCGTACTGTCAAAAGGTAAGTTTTTCTATCCGGGTTCTCTTCTCGGTATAAGTATAAAGTTTTGATCAATAGGACTGTCGCACTGTTTGACTGTCATGAGGTAAGTTTTATCTCCTCCATACCTTCGCAATAAACATTAGAGTAGAATTTTATTCCCTGTGTCAAATTCGATCTGTCGGACTGTCGTTCTGTTAAACGGTAAGTTTTTCTCTCCATGAACTTTTCTCGGTATAAATTAAGGTAGTGTTTCCTTCCCTCTATAAAGTTCGGTGACTCGGAATGTCACACTGTCGGGCTGTCATGAGGTAAGTTTTTCTCTCCGTGATCTCTTCTCGGTATAAGTTAAGTTAAGTTTCCTCTCCTCTATAAAGTTCGATAACTCGGACTGTCGCACTGTCGGACTGTCGTAAGGTAAATTTTCTCTCTCCCATACATTCGCAACATACATCATAGTAGAATATTCTCCCCTCTTTCAAATTCGATCTGTCGGACTGTCAAAAGGTAAGTTTTTCTCTCCGCGTTCTCTTCTCGGTATAAATTAAGGTAGAGTTTCCTCCCCTCTATAAAGGTCGATGACTCGGACTGTCGGACTGTCATGAGCTTTTCTCTCCATACCTTCGCAATATACATTATACTAGAGTTTGCTCCCCTCTGTAAAGTTTTGGTCACTCGGACCCTCGCACTTTTGGACTGACGTGAGGTTAGTTTTCTCTCCTCCATACTTTCTCAATATACATTGCGCTAGAGTTTACACCCCTCTATCATACTCCATCTGTCGGACTGTCATAATGTTATGAGATAAGTTTTCTCTCCTCCATATCTTCGCTATATACATTATACTAGAGTTTGCTCTCCTCTATCAAATTCGATCTGTCAGACTGTCGTACTGTCAAAAAGTAAGTTTTGCTCTCCGCGATCTCTTCTCGGTATAAGTGAAGTTAGAGTTTCCTCCCCTCTATAAAGTTCGATTACCCTAATGTCACACTGTCGTTAGGTAAGTTTTCTCTCCTCCATACCGTCGCAATATACATTATAGTAAGCATTCTCTCGTCCATCAGATCCGATCTGTCGGACTGTCGCACTGTCAAAAGGTAAGATTTTCTCTCCGCGATCTCTTCTTGGTGTAAGTTAAGAGTTTCTTCCCCTCTATAAAGTTCTGATCACTCGGACTGTCGCACTGTCGGACAATGTCGCGAGGTAGGTTTTATCTCCTCCATTCCTTCGCAATATACATTAGAGCAGAGTTTTCTCCCCTGTATCCAATTCGATCTGCGGACTGTCGTTCTGTGAAAAGGTAAGTGTTTCTCTCCGCGATCTCTTCTCGGTATAAATTAAGGTAGAATTACCTCCCCTCTATAAAGTTCGATGACTCGAACTGTCGCACTGTCTTACTGTCATGAGCTAAGTTTCCACTGCTGCATACCTTCGCAATATACAGTATACTAAAGTTTGCTCTCGTACTCTCAAAAACTAAGTTTTACTCTCCGTGAGCTCTTCTCGGTATAAGTGAAGTTAGAGACTCCTCCCCTCTATAAAGTTCGATGACCCCACTGTCGCACTGCGGACTATCGTGAGGTAAGTTTTCACTCCTCCATACCTTCCCAATATACATTCTAGTAAGTGTTCTCTCGTCTATCAGATCCGATCTGTCGGACTGTCGTACTGTCAAAAGGTAAGTTTTTCTCTCCGCGATCTCTTCTTGGTGTAAGTTAAGAGTTTCCTCCCCTCTATAAAGTTCTGATCACTCGGACTGTCGCATTGTCGGACTGTCACGAGGTAGGTTTATCTCCTCCATACCTTGGCAATATACATTAGAGTAGAGCTTTCTCCCCTGTATCCAATTCTATCTGTCGGACTGTCGTTCGGTAAAAACGTAAGTTTTTCTCTCCGTGATCTTTTCTCGGTATAAATCTAGGTAGAGTTTCTTCTCCTCTATAGAGTACGATGACTCGGACTGTCGCACGGTCGGACTGTCATGAGCTAGGCTTTCCCTCCTCCATACCTTCGCAAAATAAATTAGAGTAGACTTTACTCCCCTCTATCAAATTCGATCTGTCGGACTGTCATACTGTCAAAAAGTAAGATTTTCTCTGCGCGATCTCTTCTCGGTATAAGTTAAGTTTCCTCCCATCTATAAAGTTTTGATCACTCGGACAGTCGCACTGTCGGGAGGTAAGTTTTATCTCCTCCTTACCTTCGCAATGTACATTAGAGTAATTGTTCTCCCCTGTAGCAAATTCGATCTGTCGAACTGTTGTACTGTCAAAAGGTAAGTGTTTCCCTCCGCGATCTCTTCTCGGTATTAATTAAGGTAGAGTTTCCTCCCCTCTATAAAGTTCGATGACTCGGACTGTTGCACTGTCGAACTGTCATGAGCTAAGTTTTCACTCCTGTACACCTTCGCAATATACAGTATACTGGAGTTTTTTCCCCTCTATCAAATTCGATTTGTCGTACTGTCAAAAGGTAAGTGTTTCTCTCCGCGATCTCTTCTCGGTATAACTTAAGGTAGAGTTTCCTCCCCTCTATAAAGTTCGATGACTCTGACTGTCGCGCTGTCGGACTGTTATGAGGTAAGTTTTCTCTCCTCCATACCTTCGCAATATACAATATACTAGAGTTTTTCCCCCTCTATCAAATTCCATCTGTTGGACTGTCGTACTGTCAAAAGGTAAGTTTTTCTCTACACAACCCCTCTCGGTTTGAATTAAGGTAGAGTTTCTTCACCTCTATAAAGTTCGATATCTTGGACTGTCGCACTGTCATTGACAGCAAGATTCCCAACAACTCACCATGGCAAACTAACATCGCCAATAACTAAAATGACCAACATTCACAATGGATAAACTGACGGATATTGAAGATAGGAAGCCTGCAACAGGGACGCGGAGTATAGGATAAGCTAAACACAACTGACAATGGTAAACTGGTACACTGATTTATACCGGAAAATCTGATTAAACTAAATTTCCCACTCGTCAGTATTTTTAACGATTTCTTCCCAATGGCTTGGCGTCAATCAGGCTCAACGCAAATGCAGGGACAAATCGATCTTCAAGTGTCAAACAATACTGCTGAACCATTATTTTCCATTATGGACCATTATAGTACCTACAGGTGAAAATATTAACCAAATCTTCCTGAATATTAATTTCTCATTCCATATGCCCGTATTTCTCACGTGAATTTGATTTTATATTGGGCGGTTGCATTGTTTGACATGCACGTGTAGATTTCAAGCACAGCTGCATTTGAGCAGCATATACTTAACCGAGTTAGGCCCGACTGACACTCCCACTGAATAAAATTAGGTAAAATATAGATGTAAATATGAAATTATTATTTTTCCTTCTTCCTCTTTCAATATCTTCCGCGTGTCTAGATTGACAAGTGGGTGAAATTTCATGACCATACTACAAGTCATTGCGAAGAAATCGCTAAAAGATTGACAATGGGTGAGACAATTCGATTAATAATTAAATTTTCGGGCATAAATCTCCTTAAGGATAATATGACTAGACTTTGATAGGCACAATGCTTGATAACATTGAATAATATCTGCTCCTTCATTTGGATATGTCGCTTGCAGGATCTAACCGGCTTACAGTAACGCGAGTCACTCGGCACGGTCTCGTGCTATAATGAAGGACATAGTACCTCGAGGAATATTGGCATCACAGTATCACGCCGAAACTCCAAACAGCGCATGTCAGCTGTATGACTTCCGTTAGCATGAAGATCAGCTTGTAACAAAAAACCAGTCGAAACACCTCAAATTAGAAAACATTCTTCGGGGGTAGAATCAAGGGAATATCCATTTCATTCGGAGATATATTTTATCTCCTTATAAGGGAGAGATACAACGATGAATATGTGAGCGGAAACACATCCTATAACATGTGGTGTGCCTCACGTGTGGCGGATCATGGTTTACACCGGAGCGGTGCAAAATCCTTACACCATTAATGCACGAGGTACTATGACTTCGACGGAATAGGTCGAGCAGTCGCAAATGTAACGCGAATGTCAACCAATCCCAGGAGGTCTCCATAGTGCTTTTTAGGGAACATAATGGTAGGTGCTTTTTGCTTGGCTCAGCCGAATCACCCGCCACACTTCTGATGTTGTCGCCTTCCCGCCAGTTTGGCACCATAATGCGGGGTAGAATTATGGACTGGTCCTTGGCGTAAATATTGAGTTAAAGCTGAGACGATGACCCTATCCCCCCTCCCCGACTGCAAATAAAGTAGTTAAAATGCGACCGTGATGTTCTAAGACTATTAGATCTTCATGACTTGGGCGCTCAGTACGGCGTATCACGTATGGCACAACGGTTCTCGTCAGATCACCGAAGTTAAGCAACGTTGAGCTCGGTCAATACTTGGATGGGTGACCGGGTGCTGTACTGGCTGGGCTGATCAGTGTCCAGGATAATAGGAACTGTGGACACTCTCGTGTTCTTGAACATGTAGGCACCGTCGTGATATGACTGAAAAGAATGTTGAAAACGACGTTAATTCCTACTTACTCACTCACTCTGAACACCAAATTCAATTGAAATCAGTAAGATCCTACATAGCGACATATACGATTGGAGAGCATTGGTAGGATATTAATTTATTAAGATTGGGGGTGGAGCAGGCCATTCTTTAAGCTACATCGGGCATTAAAACCTAGGTTCCAATGGAACAGAACGATGAAATTTAGAAAAATTGCTAAATATTTGAAAATGTCGAATATTTGAATATTTGAAAAATACAGATTGAACATTGGTAGACAAAGATGAACTAATAATATGTTTCAAGCATGACAATTTATCAGCATTTTCTCTGATATTTTCCAAGTAATGAGGTTAGAAATCCCATTCGTTTCTCTCCTTTGCATTATTAATGACTTTTGAACAAAGAATTTCGATACAAAATTTGCTTTTCACCTGAAAAATAATATGCGGACAAGATGTGTTGTTCATAGTTTATCACTCTGCACCGATTTTCTTCTGACCGGTTCTCGAATAAATAACATTTTAGCTAATTTATTCAGTTTTCTCCCATAAGAGCTTGGGTCGTAAATTCCCGGTGTAGCTCACAAAAGGGCTATCTATTGCCATCTGCCCATGCCCTGTGTTCACTGTAAAACTGCAACTGCGAACCTGGACAGGAAACAATTCAGTAATACTTATGATGGAATATTATGCATACTGTTTGGATAGAACTCGATGCCTGCTATAACGTGGTTCGTTAAAACCACTCCGTGGATCGTGTACCTGACAGGTTTCAGGTATTGTGTCTGGATCGATAAGACCCCATATGCAGCATCTAATGAGGACTGTGTCGACAGTTGGTCATTTCTTTGTTTACCACATTGTTGAAGCTGGAATGTCCATCTGCTGCTGTGATATTATGTCCTTTATGTAAAAAGGACGTATCAGACCACAGGAAGGGTTACTAGACTTCAACCATAAGACGTTTCTGTCGCTGTCACCACTAGCCTTGGCTATATATCTCTAGGCCTAACTGTAAGAAATGTTTTGATGGGTATTTTAAGCATGGTTAGTTTGGGAAAGTTTATATTCCAGTGCGGTCGGTCAGTTTGGGAAACTTTATATTTTAGGGAAAGAGCGAAGCCCGCGCCCTAAAATTTATAGACTTTCCCTAACTAACCGTGCGTAAAATAAAACATGAAAACATTATTTCTATTCTATTGCACAAATCAAATTGATTATCAAATAAGATTGGTCCACTGATATTGCCATGGGAACACGCGATTGCTGCCATACGAACACGCGTATATGATGCTCTGAATTGACTGAAACAATAATAATTTATTTCTAACTGCCAAACACGTAAATTCAGATGTCAATGGTATAATTATACGAGTCAGTAGTTTACTGTCACGGAGTTCCTAAGCGTAAAAAACTATGGAGATAAGGACACTCAAAGCCTTTTATATAAACAAGTAGATCGAAGACCTCCACGTTTTAGGTAGATAGAAAAAAGATAGTTGGAGGTCAGGTGGCACCCTTACTTAAGTATTAAGTGTCTTAATGCACACAGACGCAAAAACACAAGTGTCTAGTCCGTCATTTAATATTCAGCCGTCGTCCATTAAAGAATTTCCGCGTTCATGATCCAAGGACCTAATTCATATAACGGAATTAGCACCAAATTAAAAGAACAAATCAGAGTATACATAAAGTTAGACTAGTTTCATGTAAGACAGTAGCGGTCAACAGTTTTCAATGCAGCCGACAAGACATCATGACTTTGCAAAAACATCAAATCCGTATTGCTGATCAGCATTAATCCATATTATTTTTGTGCCATCAAGTGCCATCAAGGTCATCAAGCAATGCCCCTAGGCTATTCTTCTCGGCTGTGGCCTCAGCCTGATAATATAGCCCGGGGCATAGCCTATGTCCTCACACTATGCCCTCTAACTATGACCCTAGGCTATGCCCCGAGCTGTCATTGGGCAATTTTCCGACGCGTTGAAATACCGCGTTGAAAGGACCCAGCCAAATTCGAATAATCTTATAACATTGTCAAAAACCACTAACGTTTTCATGTATATTACGATAGCGTATATATCGACAGGGTTAACAGGGTGAATAGGTCGAATAGACTTCTAAATGTTTCCACGAATTGATCGTGGACAGCTTTGCCCAAAAATGATTGAACATCATCATAAGATTGTGGCGAATTTCCAAATCTCTAGAATGCCAGCGGCTGCAGAGGTGAAACTGGCACTCCTATACAATCTACAGTCTGTAGCATACACACGGAGTCTTAGGCTGCCACCTAACGTGCAGCCTACCCCGCAGGCAGTAACCCGATATCCGTCTGAGCCTATGATGACAGCACGTCTAACGTACCTTCGTCCTAGTATTTCACTCTTGTCCAACATTGTGATATCATCTAATACACATTGCAGTTGACTGATTCTCTATAGTTTAGGTTGTCATGTTATCCACCGTAGTTTTAGCTTCTCCATAAATCATAATCTCTTCCTTCATGGCAAAGCCTCTCGAGATATCCCCTTGAACTGTCAATACTTGTTCAACAATCCTATCGACAGACAACAAATACAAGCTGGGAAGTAGAATCTATCCTCGAGATACGACTCATTTCATGCGAACGTTTCAGGATGCGCTGACCAAGCCCTGTGGCTACATGTTCGTGGATTTAAAATCTAACACAGCGGAGAAGAACAGTCGGGTCACGGAAATAAACTTGTACAAGACTTGTCGTGGACTAACATTAACCAACAACGACTGTCGACCAATCCCATTGGTGCAAAAACATGGAAGCTTTAGTGGTGTTGACATCATTATAAGGTTCTTCGGACTTGGCTGGATCCTTTTAACGCGGTATCTCAACGCAAATATGCGCGTTGAAAAGTGTGAAAATTAAAAAATAAATCAAGTTTGATTTTCAGCAAAAAATAAATGGTTAAAAATCATTTTGTAGACTACCTTCATGTCCGTTTGCCCGTTTTCCATATAGCCTGAGTGCATAGTATGAGGGCATGGCCTGAGAGCATAGCCTGGGGGCATATCATTGATGTCAGTTGTGCCCGAGCCATTGATAGCACTTTGTAGTTATTAAGTAAGCGTGCAAGCTGGCCTCGAACTGTCCTTTGTCTATCTACTTATTGAGAAATAAGACTACAGTCACGGGAATTCTGCCGAATGCATAGCTGGAGGTATTTTCATACACAACTCGACTTCTCCGTTCAGACTTCGAATACAAGTGACCACAGGGCCACGCAAGACAGCTGATCTAACCGCCTGGCAGTATGACAGATGCTCTAACCGCCTGGTCACACAGGATAGGTTCCCGAACCGCCTGGCCATATTGCACCATGTAAGCGTCCTGTCTGTGTGTTGTGCGCTGTCCTCAGTGTTTTATAGGGTGGATGGAGGGTGTTTGGTTCCATGCTGCTCCAGAGATTTCTTCTTTGAAGTAGCAGGAACACAACTGGGCTGGGTGGTGCTTAGTTGGTTCGTCGTGATGTAGCTGAAATATTGTTGAAAGCGACGTTAAAATCTATTCACTCACTCACTTACTTGCCAGGTGCTCTAACCGTCTGTTCACACAGGTCAGGTGCTCTATCCGCCTGACCACACATGGCAGGCGCTCTAACTGCCTGGCCATGCAGAACAGGTGCTCTAACCGTCTGGTCACACAGAACAGGTGCTCTAACCATCTGGTCACACAGAACAGGTGCTCTAACCGCCTGACCATGCAGATCAGGTGCTCTAACCGTCTGGTCACACAGAACAGGTGCTCTAACCGTCTGGTCACACAGAACAGGTGCTCTAACCGTCTGGTCACACAGATCAGGTGCTCTAACCGTCTGGTCACACAGAACAGGTGCTCTAACCGTCTGGTCACACAGAACAGATGCTCTAACCGTCTGGTCACACAGAACAGGTGCTCTAACCGTCTGGTCACACAGATCAGGTGCTCTAACCGTCTGGTCACACAGAACAGGTGCTCTAACCGTCTGGTCACACAGGTCAGGTGCTCTAACCGTCTGGTCACTCAGAACAGGTGCTCTAACCGTCTGGTCACACAGATCAGGCGCTCTAACCGTCTGGTCACACAGAACAGGTGCTTGAAATTCCTGGTCACACAGGACAGGTTCTCTAACCGACCGGCCATACAGGACAGGTTCCTGAATCGCCTGACCATACTTGACAGGTGTTCTAACCGCCTGTCCACACAGGACACGTGCTCTATCCGCCTGACCACACATGGCAGGTGCACTAACCACCTGGCCATGCAGAACAGGTGCTCTAACCGTCTGGTCACACAGAACAGGTGCTCTAAATGACTGGCCATACAGGACAGGTGCTCTAACTCTAACCATTTGGTCAAACATGACATGTGTTCTAATCGCCTGGCTACACAGGACAACTGCCCTAAACGCCTGGCTATAGGACAGATGTTCTAGCTGCCTGGTCACGCAGGACAGGTACTCCAACCGATTGGCCATACAGGACAGGTGCTCTAACCGCCTGGTCAAATGCGTGACAGGTGCTCTAACCGCCTAGTCCCACAGAACAGGCTCTATAACAGCCTGGTCACAAAGAACAGGGGCTCTAACTGCCTGGTCATACAGGATGGGTATTTTAACCGACTGGCCATACAGAACAGGTGCTCTTACCGCTTGTCCACTCAGAATAGGTCCTCTAACCGTTTGGCTACACATGACACGTGCTCTAACCACCTGACCATGCATGACAGGTGCTCTAACCGCCTGGCCACACAGGACAGGTCCTCTAACCGTTTGGCTACACATGACACGTGCTCTAACCACCTGACCATGCATGACAGGTGCTCTAACCGCCTGGCCACACAGGACAGGTGCTCTAACCGCCTGACACACAGGACAGGTACTCTAACGGCCTGGTCACACAGGACAGGTGCTCTAACCGCCTGACCACACAACACAGGTGCTTTAACCACCTGGCAACACAGGATGACCCACCAAGCCACTTCCCCTCCCACAAAATTGAGCGGTTCATAGACGGTGAAAAAGAGCGTGACTTGTAAATCTCAGCGCCGTGAATTTGGCTCACTGGGAACACATTAAATTACAACACATATAAGGCACAGGACCGTTGAATCTGCTATCAGACTAATTCAGAAACAATATTCTGATCGATATTGAGTCTGAGATGGATGGTTCTACCATCGTGCTCGTTCACGGGGCCTTGCCCGTGTTCACGGTCAAAGCGGATTGGTCATGAACAGGCATTCAGATTATCCATGACTGTCTGCTGTCGGGCTTGACAATCGAATCACAGTTGGGCCTTTCTACGGGATGCTGATGACCTCAAATCCGCCCCTGTTGCGCGATGTCGCTTTTAATTTCTAATTTGGATCTCGCTTAGCTTCACTGTAACTTTCACTTTGACTCTCATTCCCAGTATCCGGAAACTCCGTTCGAATAATGAGAGGGAGGGGGGGGGGGGGTGATGGAGGTATTGGTAAAACTTCGTATTTCTCGACATTAAAACTCGGCTTCCGTCAGTATATATATATATTGCATCTCTCCAGCAGAAGTATTTGATGTTATCCTGTGTCATTACTCAGTGTTATCCGAGGGTATTAACTGTACGTTATCTAGATTCTGATGTCCGAACTTCCTCTTTTTGGAAGCTGAGTTGGCCAAGTGATTTAGGGCGCCTGCATTTGCTGTTGGCGATTTGTTGCCAAACTCTGAGGGCACGGTTCTAGTCTCGCACGATACTGGCCCATTTATCAAGAAAGTGTCATCCTGAAAATAGTTGGATGTGAACTTCTCTTAGTCGTCCGTTCACTGGCTGTTAGTTTTAACAGACTGTTCAAATCCTAGTCGCACCGAGCAAGCTATCGAACAAGGCGGTTATGAACTATACAGATACGCGTAAGGATGATATGTCTTTTAGCTTAATTAACACTCTGTGTAAGGGCCATTTGCTGGGCGGTAGAATCAACACCTAAGTCGAATCGCAGATGTGTAAATTCGGCCGAGCCAATAAAAATAGTTCAACATAAATAGAAGAAATATTATGATTGGTGGACACTCACGTTAATCTGGAAGCGATGATAAGATATTATGTCATGCATGTGAAACACTTTTATATTTCAAAGTGGAAACTTCGATGGTATTCTGATGTCGCTGTTTCAACTACCGTTAGTAAAGATAAGACCACCATGAAACACAATATCTAATTTGGTCCCGTATGCTGCCCATTTCTTCGATAACTGGTTATTATTAAACTGCATTACATGTTCCGATTTCTGTCGTTACAGAAAAAAGAAGGAGGGAGCTCCAAGTTAGGGGGCATGCGTCATCCTCTACATGATGGAGTGGTCCAGACATTAGCAACACAGGAATCGTGGATGTTACCGGATGCTAATCGTCCTACCGAGAAAAGCGCGCTTCTACTGACTCGTTACGTGATTAGATAACAACTTTCCTCGATAGAAAGATGGAAACAGACTCAACTGTACGCGTAGTCGTTATAGACTATCACATTTTCGCTAACAAATTCTTAACACCCATGGTGCCTTTTCAGAATCAAATATTCATTGACTGATGATACCAAATTCATCGATTCGTTTGTTGCTGGTCCGTTTCTCGCAATCTTACTAGGAAAATAACGAGATGAAATTGCTAGAGATTGGGTGGCCACAATCATATTCTGTAAGCCTGGTCTACCTGCATGTTCATGTATTGACAGTTGATGTGGAAATCGTGCAAAGCCGTGCAAAGCGAAAAGTTATGCGGAATAGCAAGTTGTACGGTTGTGAAATTAAATCAGGAATGGTGAACATAGATTGGCTTACGTTACTGCCCCAACTTGCTCACTGGGCTGAAACCGTGAAACACGTTCATAAAGTTAGACCGCGGTTCGCAGTTTGCAGTTCATTATTCGAGGGGACCAGCAAATATTTCTTCAGATATGGAAATCTGTAAAAAAAATTATTATGAGTACTTTGAACTCCAAACTCTGCATAGCAAGAGAGAATATCATGCTCTATACCTTTGTACATATTCATATCCCAAATCTGACACCAGAGGGCGCTGCTAGGGGCGCTGCTATGAGTCGCTGAATGACTGGTCCCCGCGAATAACGAACTGAACGCAGGCGCAAGCTAACGTATTTCTGTTTCAGCAATCAATCAATCTAGGATGTTTGGAGGCGGCTCGATCGTGGCGCAGGCTTATATACACCTGTAAGTCACCAAGCCCGATCACTGGACTTTTGGATTTCTTGGTACCATCCAATAGCACAATCGATGTTGAATGTAGACCGACCTTCGTGTATATTGAATAAGCAGAGTAGACTCCCAACATTCTCCAACACATCGTATGCTACATTTCGATTTCCACCTTGATTTCAGCCTAGTGAATGAGTGAGTGAATATAATTTAACGTCGCTTTCAACGTTAAATTCTATTCACTCAATTTCAGTCTAACTGCTAGCTGAATAAGGGTACCCGGTACCGTATGTGAGTTGGATTGCTCATACAGATCTATACCCTGAACGTATGAGGTTAACATATATTATACGCAACGATTTTGGTGTAAGACTCACGAAATGTAGCTGATAAAGGATCTGCTGCAAATTGTATTGTCCGTCTTTTGTCCTAGTTTATCAATGGGAGGTCTTACACCACATCCTTGCCGGAAATGTCATCCTAAATAAACTATTCATGTCAGCTTGAAATTTCAATTTCAAAGGAAATATTTTAATCTTATTTGTATTCGAATTTGAAAATTGAAATTCTGAATTCGAATTGATATTGAAATTTGAATTGAATTTTAAAGTTGAAAATTGAAATTTGAATTTTTGATATTATATATTATAATTTGAACGTACTGTTTGAATTTCGATTAGAAATTCCAATTTAAAATTCAATATAAACTCTCATTTAAAAATTTCATATGAGAATTTAACTGAGAGGGAGGCTGCAATTATATTTACAAGTGGCCTAAAATGCATTATTTTATTTTTAGGGAAAGTAGGTGGGGGGACACACAAGCACCAAAAACAAACACTCCAGGTACAATTAACAATAGGCATTAGTGGGATTTAAAATTTTCCTTATAGGTTTTATACTGACGGTCCTGTATGAAATAGAACATCAGACAACTCGCTCCTCCGACCTTAATATCAGACATGCAGTTGTTTACTGTTCCATAGTAACGAAGTGTGACCTGTAAAAATCAATAGAGAAGAAGTGGCCTTATTTTGGGTCCCATATAATGCCACAAGGCGAACTTTTACATCAGGCTATGTGAAGCCACTTAATGCGTCAACCAGAGGACGGAACTTTCAATGTCCTAGTTTGACATCCGCTTCATGTGCACAGCAGGCACTTAACTCCCGGCTAACACCACAGTTTTCAGATGGGTCGTTGCGCGAACTACATTAATCAACCTTCAATGAAAACAAACAAATCGACGTTTTCTTTAACCATAGTGGTGCATCATGACCTTTATTCATCAGTTGCACACGAAATCGGTTTGTAATACGCAGATTATAATCTACAAAAATTTGCCGCCGGCATTGATGCAGATAAGTTTTCTTGTTCACAAATCGGGTGCAGCAAAATGCGGTGTTGCAAACGTACACTTGAAGCAAAGTGAGCCTCGATCCAGGCTCTTTACGATGACGTCATGAATCTATTACATATTTCAAGTCCGTTATTGTCTTGTTTCCGGTTTCGAAATACGTCTATTTGAGTGTAATAGCAGTAACTTTAATTCACGACACTGTAAGAAAGACGACGGGCTCGCTGGCTATCACAGAACGTTGGAACTACTGTGCGGACACAGGGGGAAGTATCAATTGGATTGCATATACATACCCATCTCACACCACATGTATACCAAGGGGACGTACTGTTGAACTTCACTTTTCCACCAGAAATTACCGGATTTCAGTGGCTCGATTGAGAACAAATAAATGCAATTTATTCATACCTGACGGTGTTCTGGTTTTCTGTTACACTTCATAACAAAAATCCCGGCTCGTATATGGCGCTGCGGTGCACAGTTTTTCTAAAATACTTTCTCAAATCAGCGGTTAAATTCCCCCGCTTCGAGCATCTTCACGGACATTGAATGACTGCCGTAGCCTCGAACCCGAAATCCTAACAATTGCGTCACGCACAACGAACAACGCTGATTGGCTATCTTGGATTGATGGACACGTTTGACAGCACTCGACACGATCTCGGACAATGTAGGACATTAGAATCTCGTTCCGCATTGCTAGGAATCCATATTGGCATCCATGTTGAAAGAATAAAATCACGCGGAAACTCCGAACAGCGCATGTCAGCGGTATGACTTCCGTTACCATGGACACAGATGGAGATTAGCTCAAGAGGAAAAACCGAGAGAAACACCTCAAATTAGAAGAGATTCTTCCTGGGTAGGACCAAGGGAATGTCAATTTCATTTGGATATATATTTTATCTCCAGATAAGAGAGAAATACAACGAGGACTATGTGAGGGGAAACACATCCTACAGCACATCACGGTTTACAGCTGAGAGCTGTAAAATCCTTACACCATTAATGCGCGAGGTATTATGACTTCACGGAATAAGCCGAGCAGTCGCGAATGGTTTGACAGTTTTGAATTTCGCGCACTGTCCACTGCAATGGTGTAAACAGTCAATCAGCGTTGTTCGTGGTGCGTGACGTAATTGTTATGACCTCGGGTTCGAGGCTACGACAGTCCTCTTGCATATCGCTCCAATTTCAACGCCCGTTGAATGTAAACGTACTTACATGTACTACCCTTCAACATCCGGGTACCCTGGTTTTACATCCGGGACTTCTTCAACATCCGGGTACTTTGGGTTTTTACATTCGGGACCTTGTCAACATCTGGGTTTCCCATTGAGTTTTTGGGTTCCTCTAGGGTGTTGGTGTGACCTTACAGCACATATGTCCAATGGCATATAGAGGGTTCTGATAGGCTGTTGGTGTGACCTTACAGCACATATGTCCAATGGCATGTAGAGGGTTGCTATAGGGTGTTGGTGTGACCTCAAAACACAGTGAACCCCGTGAGCCTGGTTTTACATCCGGGACCTCATCTTTCATCCGGGTTTTTACATCCGGGACCTCTTCAACATCCGGATTGTTACATCCGGGGATCGTGGAACAGCCGGGTACTTCTATGTTGGCCTGTAAAAGATGGGCAGTTTGGGGGTGTGAAGGAAGGTGTTTTGGGGTAGAAAGGGACCATCCTTGGTCCGAATGCGTCGTGTGAAGTGGCATCTTGTAGCAACGCCCGCCAACGCTTCGTGAGTTTTGATTGTTTAAACTACTAACATCGCATGAAAAGGGAATCCATGTGCCCAGTATATAGCCTATAGACTGTAGCTTTAGTCTCGTTCCACTAAATAGGGAATGAATGAACGCTTGGAGACTGTATGTAGAGCACCTGTCTACTTTGTTCCCTTCATGGATGGATGGACGGATGGATGTATTTGGACACTCCATCGCACCGTGATGGGTGAGTGAATGAGAACACACCGTGCAACCGGTCTCTCCACCCCGCCCTACACATGATTGCTCGTATCAGTGTCGCGCGAACACTGTGTAATCCTTATAGAACAATATACCATATTCACACTCATCAACAACCCTAAACTATTCTTTTCTCATAACTGCAGAAGTATCAACTAACATTTCCTTCTGTCAAACCCCCTGATTCTCTCTTTCCGGTCCGATTCTGGCAGCAACTCTTACCAAGTATCACCTCGGCATACTAGCCAATCATCTTGGTCAGGCAGTTGTTACTTTGTTCAAGCACGCGTACGTTCGAGACATGGAGTCAGGTGTGTTCAGTGTCGGCATTCTCGAAAAATGAAAACTGTACTAATGTCACACGCGAATGCTAAAGAGAGCAGCTGGTAATGAGAAATTTAATGACGTGGTACTTACAAAAATAGAGAAAAACATTCAGCAATCTTTTCACTCCAATCTCCATAGCAATACCGAAATATACATGTTTACATGGATGTATTACGGGAAACAATAACACAAACTCTTAAGTCTAGTTTGATATTTTTTTTGTGAGCATGTGATACTATGTCATTTCAACATGACAAAATGAAAGAATCTCTAACAATGGTGTAATACGAGGAACTAAAGAGCGAGGAAAACAATAACGCCACCTCGAAGTCTAGTTTGATACATTTTTTGTTGAGCGAGTGATAATATGTCATTCTATAAGACTTACACATATTACACACTGATAACCGTGCAATTATTAGACGATTTAGCACGGTTTAGAATTTTGTGACCCGTGATCTATACACCCGTGATCTTGACACGCACAGGTGTTCACTCGGGAGAATCCATTTCACAGGGTGATAAATGGCAGGACAAATTCTCGTCTGTCTATACTAGCCAATAAACAAAGAGAATGGATACCCTGTAAGTAGGAACTTTAGTTTATCTTATAGGCAGAAAATGTATAATCGCAGATATTCACAAACCAATTGGGACATACGAGTGTTACACAATAAAAAACAGATCAACAGACCCTTAATTTGCATAAATCCAATATGGCCGCCATAATATACACGGTACGCTTTGTTACACCAGATTGCTTTTTATCGAGCATGAATGACTCAACAAGACAATAATGACGATCACTGGAAACTTTATTATCCGATGACCACCAGGGCATCACCAATAATGGTATTGCGCTGAAACCAAACGAGAGCTTTAAGCCCGGCGCACACGAGAGCTATCAGCTGGGCTAGCTCTCGTGTGGTTTCAGCGCACACGGTGAGCAAAATGTTCACCAAATTGAGTTTAGTTCCCGCTGAACGCCTTCTTCGAGTTCATGTGATCTTTCATGTGACCGAGTTCGCGTAAAAAAGGCCATTTTGAACAGTCGCACGTACAAATCACGTGAATAAAAGATGCGTTTCATTGGCCGGTCGAATAAAACGGCTCAGCTGTTAGCTTACGTTCGCCGCACATGCTAAGGATTTGGTCTCGCGAGGCGAAATTATCAAACAAGTTTGATATTTTTCTCCCGACCTCGCGAGGCCAAAAACTGCTCGCACACGAGAGCTAGCCCCTGAGCGGACAGGCAGTTGAGGCCGTTAGCTCAGCTGATACATGTAGCTCTCGTGTGTGCCGGGCTTTATGTGCACAATGTGGCTGCAGTAAACTACCCGGCTCTGTCATTCCTTGCTGAAAATCTGCTTACGGGCATGTCAAAATTACACGATCAACCGGATACCAGACTGCCCATAACTAAGGATATCCTTCATAAGCTATTTGGTGCTTTACCCTACATTGTATCCAGTGGATTCCATGTCATTCTTTTGCGAGCAATGTTCTTGGTAGCATTTCATGCAGTCTCACGCATCGGTGAATTGAAAGTTCGTTCAGAACACAACAATAGCCGAGTTCTTCAATACGTCCAGAAAAGTGATGTTTTCGTCATTTTTTTTCTTCAAAATTTCTGTTTTTCCCCGAAGAAAAACTATTTTATTTCACATCGCATTTAATATTTACTAATTTATCATGCAGTTTTTGCGGAGAAATTGCATAAATGAAAATGTTTAAAAATCTGACCGAAAAATCGACCAAAAAATGCCGTTTTTGAAAATGACGTCACTGTGACGTCATCAAAGAGGCCATCTTGAATTGTTTTACATTTCCTGGTAGAGCTTGACCCAAGGGTATAGTGTGGTAAGTTTCAACCCTTAGCTCAATGGGTAAGACAAATAATTAGGGGGTGCCATTTCCCCCCCCCCCCCCAAGGCCTGGACAGGCTAGAAAAAGCCCAGGCCAGATAGGGTTAAAACAATGGGTAGATTGAAGTCAAACGCTGTCAAACGGTATATTAGAATTATACATTTCACTGGGAAGCTATGTGTCCAGTCATGGACTAGCCCCAACGAATTTATTGCGTAAATAAGGATCAGGTCCAACTTGACCCAGTTTGGCGAAGGTCATTGAGGGACTGCCGTGCCATTTGAGTCAGTCGTATCCGATTATTTTCTAATGTTCACTGTATATTTAACCCGAAGAAAAAATAAAATAAAATAATTCAATATTTCGAATCGAAAATTCGTCAAAAATTGACCATTCTTTTTGTTCTGATGTCACTGTGACGTCATTATGACGGCTAACTTGGATTATTTTGCATTTCTCGCTAGACCTTTGCCAACACTATTAGTACGGACTCCTAGCCTAAATAATAGCGAAGGTATGTGGTGTTTTAAAAGTCGCTGAGGCAAAAGTTGCCATTTATATGCTAAAAATAACACCGGGCCCCTAATGGGTCATAGATTGCCTCCTGTGCCTCTAAAGCGGAGGCACCCTTTCTGATATTGTTCCCGGTGCCTCTGACAACACGTTTGCCAAATTTGGTGCTTTATTTCACTCTGTGACGATAAATTGAAGATCTGGACTTAAAGAGGCATTGGGCATTGTTTGAATAAGTGTACTTTGTACCAAGCTGATAAACTGGGGAATGTTTAATCAATTCACATGTTGCGTCAGTAAACAATTATATGAATGACTGAAAGGATCGTTACCCGCATTAACTCCAGTGAACCCGTGTCGCTCTGTCAAAAGCGCGGAATATTATACCAATGCGCAAGTTGCGTCTCTTCCATCATTAGCCAGTGTTAAGAGGCTTGAACGTGTAAATTGTATTATCTAATAGTATTTGCTGTTAAAGGGAACGCTCATAATTTGTATTCAAGAGTGCGTTGCTTGGTGGGAAAGGATCGGTTTCATTAATGTGACTCCGCTAACTTGTCGAAGTGTGTTGGTCAGTGGAAAGGAATTGGTAGAATGATTAAAATCAATATCAAGGGATAGAAAACGGTGAACATTTGTGATTTACAAGTGATGGGAAAAGAGAGAAACAGTGTGAAATAAATACTTGATAATTCTGGTCACGTCTTTAGCAAAGATATCATTTAAGTTGAAAGTAGGGAAGAGGTACATTTCTTGACAGAAGATCAATGTTTTGGGTCGGTTGAGACGGCAAAATGTTATTGATTATTTGGAAAACAAGTTGGACTTTTGTAAAAGCTCGAGATGAGCGAGAAAATTTGGCTAGAGGATAGCGGGGAATTGCAGCGAAAATATTTATATTTAGTAACATTTCGAGCTTTTCTTCGCTCGGAATGCAAATTAGGTATTGATCCAACTTGAGGGCAAACTTGTATAAAAGGGCCCGCTCTTTGAGATCGTTACGAATCACTTCGTCACATTCTCAAGAAGTACGGACGGTTTGTGCTGGAATCTGAGAAAAAAAACCCGGAGTTTTTAGCCCTGAAATTCGATGTTGGATATTACAAAAAAGGTTGCTGGTTATTAACAGAGGTGCAAGTTTGGAAAAAGACGGACTGGGAATAGGAGATGTAAGTAGATTTTTAGTTTTAGTTATGTTAGTTAGGTTATAGAAACTGATGTGTGGTTTGTTGGGAATATGTGTTCCTGTTCTCGGTGTATTTTAACCACCGGAGGGGAATGTTTTATGAACGTTAAAACCGTTCATTCAAATCGTAAGTTGTGGATTATTAGTACTTGTACGGTGTGTGATAAAACCCGATTTACTTGGTTTTATTTGCAAAGCCCACATCCTTTGGGGCCCGACTCAAACTGTTCCGCACCGGAGGTGTTGCCGGATTTAGGCTCATGTGAAACAGAGAGAATATTAAACACGGAAAAGGAAACGGAGAGTATACCGATAGCCAGTCCTGATTCGGGAAGCTGTCGGGAGCAAATTGCGGAACCTACCGCTGCAGTAACGGAATTTCCACAACGAAGTTGGGATTCACTCATTCAATTGGCCAATTCTGCGTTGGCACATACACTTGACACCCAACAAGCCACCACAGACGTTCAGGCTAGAGCCGATGCGTAAAAATTGATATGTCCCTTAAGGGAATGCAATGTTAATAGAAAATGGATGTTTATTGTATTTGGATTAATTGGCCACGAGCCGTTTATTGCTAAGGCAGGGTTCACACAAGGTGGGCCTAGCCTCAATGTATTGTCTAGGGAATTGTGAATAAATTCTTTGTTATTGTGTTTCAAAAACTGCTTGTTGATTGAAGTTCCTTTAGTTAGAATATAGCAAACAAAAGCCGAAAACCCCTGGGTACCTTTCCCGGACCTGTGGTGAATATTTCCTCCGGCTCGGCCAGGATTAAGACTCCCCATTTTAGTTTAGAGAATATGAAAGTTTACCGAGATACATATTTTAGAAAAGAGTCCGGCCGGGAGGATTGAAAAAGCAAAAATATATTGGGCGTGAAGTGGAGACGTCCTTACAATATATTGGGCGTGAAGTGGAGGCGTCCTTACATCAGTATGACTCGAGTGACTTGCCAATGTCAGAGAAACTGCTAAATAATACATCACCACCACATGTGAAGACAAAACCACCTGGACGCATATCGAATGCTCAGAGATATAATAGCAGCATAGGATACAGGTGCACAGGAAGTCGTTTTAATAAACACACACCCCAGTGTGGGTACTCGTATATACCTGCACGGTAACACGTGATAACTCAGCTTTCTCTCGTGAGAATTCGAAATAGAAAGATGGAAGACTCGACACAATCTCGGTAAACTCAGATATAATATCACGAAAAATTCCCCTGATTTACCATCTTGGTTCACCTAGATTGGACTCGACACAGACTTTGCATTCCAGCTGTCGGTGTAGCAAACTTGAAAATATAAAGACGGAATGCACGACATTCATCCCATTTTTTCAGATATATACAAGTTCGTTTTTGTATTTCAAATCAAAAAGTAATCGTATTTTACTTGTGCGTATTATTTTTGGTATGGTTTACGGTACAAGGGCTTGAAAGAGAAAATAGTGGTTTCAGTTCGACTGATAATTAAACCTTTTTGTCGTAAAATGCATATATTTGATGTTTAGAAGAAATTGAGTCAATTTTAAGGAAATGTTCCTGTCGTATTAGCCTACTTATGATATACATACATTTCGAAATACTAAACCTTAACCCTACCAGACACTGCTGGGGGGGGGGGGGTCATTATGTCGACGCCCCCACTCTACCTCACTTTCTACCCTGTCTCCGGAACGAGAAAATGTTGAGAGCTGATACTCCGCAACTTTGTAGCTTATCAAATTTTTAGCCTATTTGCACCAGAAAAGTAATGTTTTCGTCAAAATTCCTGCTTTTCTGCGAGGAAAGGTGGACAAAAACTACTTTATTTCACATCAATTTTCGTCTTTCTACTTCCAACTTTACGAGATGGAAAGCTGAATTGTCAAGTGTTACACAACCTTTGAACATCCTGCCTCCCATGAAAGTCTGATTATATATAAACTTCCGCTGGACAAATTTTTGACTGCATGGCTCTTCTTGATCGACAGATTGTACATTTCGAGTCATCTGCATTATGTTATGGTTACATGCTGCGCACACAACTATGCCAACTCATGTCACTCTTTTGCCTGTTTCAATCTGTCTCAGTTGTTTGGATAGATTCAGCTCAAGAGTATCAGGTTATCGCACAGTTCATTATGTATCAGTAAGCCTATACCAATACATGTTATTATGGGGAATGTATATGAAGATTGATCGCCATATTGACATATTGAAAGCCATCTACGATGACAGATACATAAGTGACAGGTATTTATAAGTGGTGGAAGGACTTGGAAATGCTAGCCGTCCGTCCGTCCGTCGGGGCACCGTCCTTCTGTCCGTCCGTCCACTAGTCCTTCCGTCCGTCCCACATCTTGTGAACGCGATATCTCGAGAATAGCTCAAGCAATCGACTTCAAACTTGAGAATTTGCTTCACATCAGTTAGACGGCCATTGGTATTGATTTTCACTGAAGTACGTAATCCAAGATGGCTGCCATTGACCATATTGGATTCTGTCCGTCCCACATCTTGTGAACGCGATATCTTGAGAACAATTCGACCAATCGACTTCAAACTTGGGAAGGTTCTTCACATCAGTTAGACGGCCATTGGTATTGATTTTCACTGAGGTGCGTAATCCAAGATGGCTGCCATTGACCATATTGGATTCTGTCCGTCCCACATCTTGTGAACGTGATATCTCGAGAACTATTTGAACAATCGACGTCAAAATTGAGAGGTGCTTTACATCAGTTAGACGGCCATTGGTATTGAGTTTCACTGTGGTACGTAATCCAAGATGGCTGCCATTGACCATATTGGAATCCATCAGTCTTACATCTTGTGAACGCGATATCTCGAGAACAATTCGAACAATCGGCTTCAAACTCGAGAAGGTGCTTCACATCCGTTAGACGGCCATTGGTGTTCATTTTCAATGAGGTAGTATGTAATTCAAGATGGTTGCCATTGACCATCTTGGATTTCGTCCGTTCCGCATCTTGTGAACATATCTTGAAAACAATTTGTCTAGTTGACTTCAAACTTGAGAAGGTGCTTCACCTCAGTTAGACGGCCATTGGTATTGATTTTCATTGAGTTAGTATGTAATCCAAGATGGCTGCCATTGACCATCTTGGATTCCACTCGCCCATATTTTACCCATCTGTGTTGTGGACGCAATATCTTGATCTCTTCCACCCATCGATTTATAAACCTCACCATCCACAAATCTATATACAACTGCAGACTTACATTCCAGTGTTACACAACCCATTACTGCTTCCCAAACCTCCTCAACTTGTCTCAACAATTCCAGATAGGCGTCTCTTTCCACATACACATATCCACTTTCCAAGTTATATTTAAGGAGATAATGGAAGCGTATATGCTGTACGCTCTCAAACAGGCTACTTGGCGGAGGACCTGCTAGCTACTCAGCTTGTTTCAATACCATTAGTCTTGATGAATTGCATTGGATTGGATTTACTTTGGCATTCCAACGTGGTACGATGGGCATTGGTCACATGGGTATGCTGGGTTTGTCATGTTCATAATTCGTAATTCTATAACACTTACACCTATTACACCCTGGTAACCGTGCAATTATTAGACGATTTAGCACGGTTAAGAACTTTGTGACGTATGAAATCTACACCCGTAATCTTGACACGCACAGGTGTTCACTCGGAAGAATCCATTTCACAGGGCGGGTGATAAATGGCAGGAGAAATTCTCGTCTGCCTATACAATTCAATGAACAAATAGAATGGATACCCTGGAAGTGGAAACTTTAGTTTATTTTAGATATTTACAAACCAATTGGGACATACGTGTGTTACACAACAAGAAACAGATCAACAGGAGAAACAAGACCATGAAGACGTGCTTTCAGATACGAATTATCTGGGGAAGCGGAGATCGAAGAGTTCATGAGAGACTCAGATGATGAACCCCTTCTTGCTGTTTTAAATGCAGACACAGCACGAGTGTGATCAGCCGAACAAAGGTAGATTTTCCTCCGCTGACGATGAGAAATTAAGATATCTGGCTAACAAACAAAATGAAGCAGGGACAGACAGGTAAACGAAGTGGGGAATACGGATATTTAAATGTATTAAATTCGTTTTATATTATTAATAAAGACGTAGATTTCTGTCTCAAGTTTAACTGTTGGTTCCATCGTGAAATTGATTAAGAATGACACACAAATAGGTTTGTATGCATGTATGTTTCAGTCTCAGGTGGCAGAAAGACCACATAAACTCGGCCATTGATATTGGCACTCTGCCAACTGAGGCGGAAGGCACATTTCAACAAAGGGAAGAAAGGTTGTGAGCGTTTACCATATTTTTCCAATCTTTCATGGTAATCAATTTGAGTAGTGCAATAGAATAGAAATAATGTTTTCATAGGTGTACTAAATCGTTACTTTATGCACAGTTAGTGTGGGAAAGTTCATATTTTAGGGCAAGGGCGAAGCCCTGAAACTTATAAACTTTCCCACACTAACCGTGCGTAAAATAACGATTTAGCACGCCTATGAAAACATTATTTCTTAAATTTCACAAGTAGATTGGAGCACCTCCGATGGAGACAAGTGTACAAAACAATTGTTAATAAACAGAAGATGAACAGAAAGCAGTGCCACAAAAGCGTAGGTTTACTTGGTCCAAACTCCCAGGATTGTTTACGAAAGCCGAGAGGGGACTTCTGACTTCCGACTTCTGAGTTCAGACTTCCGACTTCAGACTGAGGATTTTTTTCTTTTATAATGCATTACATCTTAAATTATGAAGCATGGAATAACACAATACCATTATTATGGCATATTGTTCCCCCACATTTCATGTGTACAAACGAATTAAGGGCCGTAGCTTTGTATGGAAAATGAGGTCAGTGATGTCGGCACATTCCAGCATGTATTACATGTTATACAGTGTTGTGTACATGTGACCCGTTTCCCCACAGTAGAAGGAAAGGTATCGGAGCTGAACCATTCTGTCGATATGAGCCACAGAACCGATCGTGAACCCCGTCAAATAACACTCGCTTTAAAGGATGAATTATTTATTACAGCGAATAACATGAATGTCTTAAAGTATTCGAATTCAATTTCCAAACTTGCATACTAATTTCGTTTGTAAATATTTATACATTATATATCATTTTGATTTAACATTAATTGTTTCTTATTCCTTAGATATTTTCGTAGAACATATAGCTCTGAATCAAGTCTACAATTTAAATATACCAATATCTGTCCTTTCGCCAGCTGTGCTATTCCAACGTGTTATTCTCTCGTCTTATTATCCCACTGTCCGCCCGCGCTTTTGTTTAAATGTCATTTGCTTTAAGGTCCAACGCAATCAAATGTTTCCCGTATGGCTCAGAGAGCAATTAGATTGATTGAGTTTCACCTCTAAATCGTACAACTGACAGATTAGACTGAGTTACTGCCCCTGCTATCAAAGCAGGAGACAGTTAAATTGGACATTTAGAATTTTCGGTAATTGTGTTATTCTCTCTCGCTAAAAGACGGCATCGAAATCAGGAACAAACCAGTTACTATGGAACGTTTACGCAACCAATTTTATAATACTAACAATTCACGGTACATGTGGATCATTATTGCTGCCTGATTCAGGAATGATTATCAATTGAAGCGATATGCAAGAGGCGGGTGAGCGTCAAAACACTTCAGAAACTGCTAGATTTAGACACAATTTGACAACGTGTGTACTTAAGCATTTGCAGTGTCTCATTCGCATTGTCTTAACCCTACCAGGTCAGGTTTGGGGGGGGGGGGGATATGATGGTCCTACTACCAAACTTTCTACACTATCTCCGAACGGACAAAAAATTTAGAAGTGACACTTTATAAATGTTATCATATTGGGGTCATTTTGAGCCTATTTGCATAACCTCCGGAGCAAAAGATGATGGGTAAATTCAAAATAACGGCATAAAAGTGATATTTTCGTCATATTACTTAAACATTCCTGCTTTTTCGCGAGGAAAAGTGGAAAAGGCTATTTTATTTCACATCAGATTATTATTTACTAATTTATCATGTAGTTTTTGCGGAAAAATTGCATAGATAAAAAATTCGAAAATTTTGACCCCGAAAAATTGGCCAAAAATGCCTTTAAGAAAGTGACGTCAGTGTGACGTCATCAAAGCGACCATCTTGAATTTTTAAATTTTCTGATATAGCTTGACCCAGGTGTAAAGTGTAGTAAATTTCATCTCTCAACTACCCAGCTGCCTGGACAGGTCCCAAATACCCCAGGCCAGGTAGGGCTAAGTCAGTTCAGCTGAGAAAAAGAACATGTTTGGCTCACTTGACACTTGGTGCGTTGTCATAGTCTTTTTTTTATCATCCATAGGCTGTTTCTGTTCGGGCCTGTCCGTGGCCATCCCTATCTGTGTTAGTAGAACTATAAAAAGAACAGCAGAGTGTTGTAGATTTTGTTTTTCTCAGTATGTGTAAATGGGGGAGGTTCAAATCCATACAATAAATAGCAATAGATGAATTTGTGAGTAGACCTGAATTTCCTAGACTAAGACGTGTGGTGATTTTGTCGTTTCATTTTGAATGGTCGATTTGTTGTATGTTTTTATTTTGTTAACTTTTTTTCCTAATTCCAGATATTTTGCCATTTTGCTTCTAGGTTTCCTCGGATTACTCCTAGTCCTATCGTGATATCAACTTTTTCTCCTTTATCTGCCCATATATTCTCTGGGATATCAATGTGGACTGGAACCCAGATCAGGGAAACTTCCATAGCAAGCGTCAGATCCGACATTCAATATTACTCCGTCATCCACAAAAGAATTTCTATTCGACTATGACGTCTCATCCGGTCACGTGACATCCGGGAGGTCAAGGGGTATCAATTTGCTCTCAAAGGTCAAGGGGTATCAATTTCCTCTCAAAGGTAAAGGGGTATCAATTTGCTCTCATCAAAGTCCAAGGGGTATCAGTTCGCTCTCAAAGGTCAAGGAGTATCAATTTGCTCTCAAAGGTTAAGGGGTATCAATTTGCTCTCAAAGGTGCCGTTTAAAGTGTATTGGAATGGTCGTTTTGAGGTCGAGATATTCCCATAGTGGTCCGATCGGCCCGTATGAGGCCTTATTTTGAAGTTCTCGTAGGGTAGCGTCCATCTGGTTGGGTGCATGTGGGGTGGAACTGACGTAATTCTGCGCATGCGCAGTAGAAAAAGGGCATTGGAACGGACCAGTCATGGTCCTAATATGCCGTGTGGGGTGTCAAATTGAAGCTCTCGTGGCGTAGACCACGACTCGAGGGATGTCCACGTCATCTGTGACGTCATTGTTGACGTCATCAGTACGAGCGGTAGCTAAGCGGCCATTTTAGGGGTGCGTAGGGGGTGTTTTCGGGTGGTTCGAATGGGACATGTGGGGTATCATAGTGAAGCTTTCCTGGGACAGCGTCCGACTGGTCTGGCGTGTCGTGGAATAGGGGATATGGCGCGCATGGGCAGACACTCCTAGCTCCAAACACCCAACTGCCCCATCCCCGAGCTCCGAGGGACGTTTTAGGTTCGAGGTGGACATATCGTGGCCCGAATGGGTCGTGGAAGGTATTCTTGTGAAACTCTCGTGGGGGAGCATCCAACTGGATGGGTGTGGGGTGGGAATATCGTCTACCTGCGCATGCGCAGTAGAAAAAGGGCATTGGAATGGACGTTTTGGGGTCGAGATGAGCCAGTAGTGGGCGTACTGGGTCGAGGAGATTGCGCGTTTTTGGAATATACTTGCTTTTATTGACAGTAACACAGTAACGCCCGCCAACGCCTAGCTTATCGCTTCAACGCCCTGGTGAATTAGCCCTGATTTTCTAGATATTCCATGGAATTGTCACTAATTCATCGAAATGCAGTGACGCCCGTCAACGCCAGTCTCAACGTCTTAACGCTCTATCTAAACGCTCTATCTTAACGTCTTAACGCTATAGCATAACACCTTGGCGCCATGACCTAGACAGATGAGAGAACAACATCAACAACAAGGTTGACCGGTCAATCATTTTATTCTCCCCTCCATCACATCATACCCACGCTGAGAGATGTCCACTTCATCTGAGACGTCACCGTATGAGGTATTATTTTGAAGTTCTCTTGGGGTAGCGTCGGATTGGACTGGTGTCTAGTCCGGTTTCATCATTCTGCGCATGCGCAGTCTGGCCGTAGTATAGAAAGCAGCAATTTTGGGGGTGCGTGGGGTGTGTTTGAGAGACCATCCCTGGTCCTAATAGGCCGTGTAGGGGGTCAATGTGAAGCTCTTGTGGTTTTGACCACGATTTGAGGAATGTCCATGTCAGCTGTGACGTCATTGGTGACGTCATCAGTACGAGTAGTAGCCAAAGTAGGCATTTTGGGGGTGGAAATGAAGGTGTTTGAGGCAGAGATGGACCATCCGTGGTTCAAATACGTCGTGAGAGGTGTCAGCTTGTAGCAACGGCCGTCAACGCCAAGCTTAACGCTTCAACGCCCTGGTGAAATAGCACAGAAGTTCTGATTTTCTAGATATTCCATAGAATTGTCACTAATTCATCGAAATCCAGTGACGCCCGTCAACGCCCGTTGTTACGCCTTAACGCCTTATCTGTACGCCTTAACGCCCTTCTCAACGCCTTAACGCATTACCTTAACGCCTTAATGCCCTGACGCGCATAGACCAGTCGATCGGCGGGCGGGGGAAGTAACCGATCAGTGCAGCTATAACAGCATTCACGGTGTACACACCGCGACATGTAAAAGCATGTAACAAAATATAGCACTCAATATGACTCATTATGTCCATCATAATCAACGTTGGTCAGGATGGCTGAGTGGTTTAAGGCGCCAGTCTTAAGTGCTGGCCCACATATGTGGGACGTGGGTTCGAATCCCACTCCTGACACGCACCTTTTTCGTTATTCTTTGCCATGTTTGGGGTAGAGATGGCCCATCCGTGGTCCGAATGGATCGTATAGGGTGTCAAATTGAAGCTCTCGTGGTGTAGACCACGACTTGAGAGATGTTCATGTCATCTGTGACGTGATTGGTGACGTCATCAGTTGGAGTAGTAGCCAATGTTGGCATTTTGGGGGTGTGAAGGAAAGTGTTTGGGGTAGAGAGGAACCATCCTTGGTCCAAATGACCCGTGAGGCGTGCCCAACGCCCGCCAACGTCCGGTGGTGGTGGTGGTGTCTACGAAATATATACACACACGTACACACACACGCACACCCACACACACAGCTGGTGCATCCTGTACCCTATATTCCGTAGGGCATAGGGTACACCAGGGTGCGGGTGCACCAGGTGTGTGTGTACGTGTGTGTATATATTTTGTAGACACCACCACCACCGGGCGTTGACGAGCGTTGGGCACGTCTCACGGGCCACTTGCACCACGGATGGTTCGTCTACCCCAAACACCTTCCTTCACACCCCCAAAACGCCCACTTTGGCTACCACTCCTACTGATGACGTCATTAATGACGTCAGATGACGTGGACATCTCCCATGTCGTGGTCTACACTACGAGAGATTCAATTTGACACCCTACACGATTCATTCAGACCACGGATGGACCATCTCTACCCCAAACATAGCGAAGAATAACGAAAAAGGTGCGTGTCAGGAGTGGGATTGGAACCCACGTCCCACATATGTGGACCAGCACTTAAGACTGGCGTCTTAGACCACTCGGCCATCCTGACCAACGTTGATTATGATGGAAATAATGAGTCGCATATAGTGTTATATTTTGTTACATGCTTTTACATACCGCGGTGTGTATGGCTGCACTGATTGGTTACTTCCCCAACCCGACGATTGACTGGTCTATGCGAGTTAGGGCGTTAGGATAGGGCGTTAAGATAAGGCGTTGAGACGGGCGTTAAGGCGTTGAGACGGGCGTTAAGGCGTACAGATAGAGCGTTAAGGCGTAACAACGGGCGTTGACGGGCGTCACTGTATTTCGGTGACGACACATTTGAACCACGGATGATCCGTCTCTACCCCAAACACCTTTCTTCACACCCGTAAAGTGCCCTCTTTGGCTACTACTCGTACTGATGATGTCACCAATGACGTCACAGATGGCATGAACATTCCTCAAGTCGTAGTCTATACCACGACAGCTTCACTGACACCCTACACGGCCCTCAAAATTGCTGCTTTCTATACTACGGCCAGACTGCGCATGCACAGAATGATGAAACCGGACTAGACACCAGTCCAATTCGACGCTACCCCAAGAGAACTTCAAAATAAAACCTCATACGGTGACGTCACAGATGACGTAGACATCCCCCAGCGTGGGTATGATGTGATGGAGGAGAGAATAAATTGATTGACCGGTCATCCTTGTTGTTGTTGTTGTTGTTCTCTCATCTGTCTCCATCATGGCGTCAAGGTGTTATGCTAGGACGTTAAGGCGTTAAGATGGAGCGTTAGGGCGTTAAGATAGGGCGTTAAGACGTTGAGACGGGCGTTGAAGGAAGTCACTGCATTTCGATGAATTAGTGACAATTCCATGGAATATCTAGAAAATCAAGAGCTTCAGGGCTAATTCACCAGGGCGTTGAAGCGATAAGCTAGCCGTTGGCGGGCGTTACTGTGTTACTGTCCATAAAAGCAAGCGTATTCCAAAAATGTGCAATCTCCCCGACCCAGTACGCTCACTACTGGCTCATCTCGACCCCAAAACGTCCATTCCAATGCCCTTTTTCTACTGCGCATGCGCAGATAGACGATATTCCCACCCTACACCATCCAGATGGGTCCACCTCGATCCCAAAACGTCCCGTCCAATACCATTTATCCACAATTCCCTGTCTGCGCATGCGCAGAATGTTGAAAACGGACGACAGTCTAGTCCAGTGGGATGGTCCACATGAATGCTGTTCGGAGCTCGAGGATGGGCCAGTCGGGAGCTCGGAGCTCGCATCCTCGCGAGCCAGTGTATCGATCGTTCTGTTAGGATAGATACACTGGCTTGGTTAGTTACCCATACGAGTTCTGGATATAAATAGGTCTGAATCAACCCAATCAGTGAACGTGCTAAGCTAGTTCATTAGGCCAATCCGCTGCGAGATATGAAATGTGACAGGTTTGAATTTCATCGCGGGCCATACTGCTTTGATGTCAAGCTGAAATCGACATTGGAAGTCAAAGCAAAAACGGCAGGACTGGGATACCGACATGCTAATTCAAAACAAGCGCGGAGGATGAAATGTACGAGACTGTATAATAGAGGCATCGACTCAAGAACTCATTCGAATCACCAACAACTCTGCGCGGATTTAGGATTTACCTGGACGTGTGAAGATGGGAGCTCGGGGATGGGGCAGTTGGGTGTTTGGAGCTCGGAGTGTTTGCGCATGCGCGCTATATCCCCTACTTCCACGACATGCCAGGCCAGTCGGACGCTGTCCCACGAAATCTTCACTATGATACCTCACACGTTCCATTCGGACCAAGAATGGTCTCTCAGTCTCTCAAAGACACCCCTACGCATCCTTAAAATGGCCGCTTTCGCTACCACTCTGATGACTGATGACTTCACCAGTGACGTCACAGATGACTTGGAAATCCCTCAAGTGGTGGTCTACACCACGCCAGCTTCAATTTGACATCCTACACGGCCTATTAGGACCAGGGATGGTCCGTTCCAATGCCCTTTTTCTACTGCGCATGCGCAAAATGACGTCAGTTCCACCCCACACCCATCCAGATGAACGCTACCATAAGAAAACTTCAAAATAAGTTCTCATACGGGCCAATCGGACCACTATGGTAACATCCCGACCTCAAAACGATCATTCCAATACACTTTAAACGGCGCCTTTGAGAGCAAATTGATACCCCTTGACCTTTGAGAAGAAATTGATACCCCTTGACCTTTGAGAGAAAATTGATACCCCTTGACCTTTGATGAGAGCAAATTCATACCCCTTGACGTTTGAGAGCAAATTGATACCCCTTGACTTTTGAGAGCAAATTGATACACGTCACCTCCCGGATGTCACGTGACCGGATGTGACGTCATAGTCGAATCAGGGGAGATAATCAAGGGAGATAATCAGGAATTGTTCAACAGGGTTAATTGCCCCTAAATACGGGGGAAACGTTCTTTTATATACTACTAACCAGTCTACGTTTATTTTCCAAAGTTTGCACAAGATAATTTGGGCAAAATATGTGTTCTATTGTTGAACAATCTTTTCTGAATCCTGCTTGGGAATCGGATAGTGAATTAGTTTGTTCCAAGAAGTCATGTAAGGCGTTTCTTTATAACTGTCGTAAATAATTCCGATACACAGCTCAAAAAAGTTATAGGTCGATAATTTTCAGGTTCGATGCGGTTTTCATTTTTTGACGGATAGGTTTAATTATTCCAAGTGACTACCTTTCTAGAATATACCCGGTATCTAACAATTAAAACATTGAGATATGGGTTTGATCTTGACATAAGATTTTTAAAATATATTCAATTACAACATTATCGTTGCCGAACGCCTTTCCGTTTCCAAGTTCCTTTACAGCGTCGAATATTTCCTTCTCCAATATGGAGTGATTTAGTGAATCATTATTATTATCTTGCGAGTTATTACTTTCATCGCCGTTATCAGGAGTATATTCACTGTTATTTCTCGTATTTATGTTGCTGAAATGTTCAAATAAAGAATTTAAAGACAAATTATTGTCAATAGAAGTTTCATTGTTATTTTACCTTTCAAAACTATTTAGGGCTCGAGGATTTCATATCTGGTAACTGTTTACAGAGACTATTTCGATAATTTCTGTACGTTTATCTCAGAATGCATCTTATAATTTTCTACTCTTTTGGCATTCGACATCAAACCATCTATTTTTATGTTTTGTAGAATCATTTTTATTTTTTCTACCAGTTTGGTACACCAACAGTTTGTTTCGAAGATTCCACGAGTATTTCGCTGCGTTATCAGCATTTATTTAATAGAAACCTGATATATATATCTCCACCATTCATTTGATCAAGTGATATCTTCAGTTTACTTGCCTCATTTAAATCAGTATTATTTACATAACCTTCAACACACTCCTCTTCCCACTTCCGAGGTTTCAGTTTGTGCGCATTAAATTTAATAATGAACTGAATAATTAAAATATTTGGTAATCTGATTTTCGTAATGTACTTCATGAATTCTGAGATAGAGTGATAATGGACTGTGATAATGATAATGATCATATACTTCAATATCATTAATTATTTGGAAACCTGATTCAGATGATAACAGACAGCCAATTAGCCTTACACCTTTATTTTTAGCTTTCCACAATTTAAATCGGTGTATGAGAACAGCGCACAGGAGAGAAAGATTCTTTGATCTCGGCGAGGGTGATATCAGCTGTCATAACACCATTTAAGACGCGACGGCTATCGACATCCCGATGTAAACCAACTCCGATAACAGGCGGTTACGCCCACTGTATATACAAACCCAGGCAAATCTCTATCGAGATTCAACTTTGGTTTAACTCGGTTAGCGCAGATACCACAGCATCCACAACAAGGAAGTTCGGTAATCAGCGGATAGAAAGTGTAACTTTATTCGCTCATCCGCCAAGCTGGTTTACATGTCTGTTGATATATAAGTATGTGAATCAGATATTATTGTGAGCAAGATACAGTTATCGTACTATAAACACCCTGGTGATGAACCTTTTCCACTGATGCTTGAGACAATATATGAACGTCGTGGTACGTCCTTACATCTTCATCAGTGACAGTATCCTAAACACGCCTTGGTTGTGACTGTTCATTCGAAAACCTTAGGATGTTGGATATTGTAGATTTTGTCGGTTGCCCGGGAAGAAATGTTGTCACATCACCCTCTCTCCAAGTGAAATAGGCTTACCTATTCCAAGAGGCAAAGAGATGAAGACGGACCCAATTCCCCCCTGCACGACTTTCTGGATATTAGAACCGATTAATATCTGACAACCGAATAAGAAATACAATACAAGCAACAAAACATAGAGTATCTGTTTAAGAAGGGTTAATAAATACGTGTTCTCCATATCAGTAGAGATATGGGTTATGAGATAATTTTGTGACACGTGTTAACATTGAAGTTGTCTTTGAGACTAAATTCGGCGGAACCATACAACATGGAATCTCACGTAATTCTTAGCATTTGCTGTTTATCCACATTCTTCGCATTCGGTAAGTACAAAAAATCTGCTCTCAAATATTCATGCTATTAAATTCCGTGATGTTGAACGTTTCTTTGAACAATCAGCGAGCTTTACCATTTGATTAGAGTGTAATGGATTAGATTTGATTTACTTGAAGACGCCATCTTGCTGATCGGTACACTATGTATACATTTCCATATCCAGTGATATTAAATAGCGTAAATAGCAGGCGTCAGATCGGACATTCAATATTCAGTCGTCGTTCATAAACGAATTTCTGCGTTAATAATCGAAATACCTATTTCGTATGACAGTTAGCACCAATTCCAAATGTGTGTGAAATAAAAAAAAAACAAAAAACAAAACACAAGATGGTTCCCTACAAGAGAGAAGCGGTCAACAGTTTTTCTGTGGACACGAAATTCACTGAAATTCATTGAAATCACTTTCCTTTATCCACTCACTATCCACTTTCCCTTTTCAAATATTATTTTTTAGTGTTATACATGTCAATTCTCAACCACAATATCACTGGTTGACAATGATTGTTCAACTAATAAATGATTCAGAACAGTTTCAGCAATCTATCCATCCTCGGGACCACTGTTGATCGATCTGTTAGGATCGATACACTGGCTTGGCTAATTACCCAAACGAGTTCTGGATATAAATAGATGAAGGGGTTTCCTGTAAATCAACCCAATCAGTGAACGCGCTAAGCTGGTTGATTAGGCCAATCCGCTAAGAGATATGAGATGTAACAGGTTTCAATTCCATCGCGGGGCAAACTTCCTTAATGTCAGACTGAAATCAAAGCAAAAACCACAGGCTTGGGATACCGACATGCTAATTCAAAACAAGCGCGGGGGATGAAATGTACGAGATTGTATAATATAGGCATCGACTCAAGAACTCATTCCAATCACCAAAAATGTCCAGGTAAACCTTCTGCGAGGATTTAGGATTTACCTGGACTTGTGAAGAGCAATCTATCATGCTACATTCACATCGCCCCTCGCCCCCATCACCCTCATATCTCCTCTCAACCAATCAATGACAGCAAGGTTCAAGGTTGTTCATTCGCTTATCATAACGCTCATTAAGGGCCGATAATCACGATACAAGAGGGACAACCCTATATACTAACTAGACATTCATCGGATTCATATAATAGTACACAATATAATGTTAAATTCAACAGGGAGAGACTCCCCAGTCAATAATAAAATGTTGATAACATTTTAGCAAGCACATGCATGCCTAGCTAGTAATAAATGCGAGTGTGCCTTATCACACCAGCAGAACAATATTAAATCCCTAAGAAGGGACCTTTTATCTACTTATGCAGTACATGCGTGGAATGTAAACAATGCAGTGACAGATTCACATGAAACAATTATGTGTCAAACAATGAAACAGTTATTAGCTTTAACTTTAAACAGGTACCTGGTATAGCAAATAAATCATATTACATGATTATTGCAGAGTAGCTCAGTAGTAGGAAAAGTGGAAATTGCCTCTCATTTGTGGCGCGCTCACTTCCGGTTGAGTGGCGCGCTGCCCTCAGCCAACCAGAAGCGAGTATTTTGACCCGGTGCATTATGGGACATATCCAAGATGCCGGCGTCTGTCTTCTGGTTCAAGATGGCGGCACGTCCGGTGTTGAAAACTGACCATTTTGTCGGAATGTGGTCATCTGGTGTCGAAAACTGGACCTTGTATGGGTTCCAACACGTTTTGGGGTCTAGGTGGGCCACTCATGGTCCAAGGAGTCGTATGAGGTATCAATGTGAAGCATTCGTGAAGCCGCATCTGATGGTATGGAAATAGACGTCTTGGGGTCTAGGTGGGCCACTAATGGCCCAATGGAGTTGAGTGAGGTATTAATGTAAAGCAGTCGTGAGGGAGCATCCGCCTGGACTAGTGTGTCGTCCGTGTTCGACATTCTGAGCATGCGCAGACAGGGAATAGTGGGAAAAGGGTATGGAAATAGACGTTTTGTGGTCGAGGTGAGCCCCTAATGGGCCGATGGAGTCGTATGAGGTATCAATGTGAAGCCTATATGAGGTGGCATCCATCTGGACTAGTGTGTCGTTCGTGTTCAACATTCTGCGCATGCGCAGACAGGGAATTGTGGGAAAAGGGTATGGAAATTCACGTTTTGTGGTCTAAGCTAGTCCCTAGTGGGCCGATGGGGTCGAGTGAGGTATCGTTGTGAAGGAGTCGTGAGGGGGCATCCGCCCGGACTAGTGTGTCGACCGTTCATTCTGCGCATGCGCAGACAGGGAATTGTGGGAAAAGTGCGTTGGAAGGAACGTTTTGGGGTCTAGGTGGGCCACTAATGATCTGATTGAGTCGAATGAGGTATCAATGTGATGCATACGTGAGGGCGCATCCGCCTGGGTGGATGGGTGTTAGGAATATCGTGATTCTGTGCGTGGAAAAGTGGAAATTGCCTCTTATTTGTGGCGCTACCCTCAACCAATCAGAAGCGAGTATTTTGACACGGTGCATTATGGGGCATAGATGACGGCGTCTGCCGTCAAGATGGTTCAAGATGGTGGCACGTCTGGACCTTTTTTTAACCTGAACTTTTCGCATATCGCAGTGCCTAGTACAATCTCATCAGTGATCCAGTTTTCGCCATCAACCACGCAACCCCTTGAAAATGACCCGGTGGGAACTTTCGTTGGAGCGCAAGTACAAATAAACTAAATTGGGTGCAAACATCCGAAAAGTACATATAAACTGATGACGTCATCACGATAGTACTCCGGATATGGTTATTGCTTCTTGGGAGACAGGTGCAGCGTTTGGTCTATACCTGTCTTTGGCCCCAGGTTAATGTATAGGAGATCGGTTTAACCTGGAATTTGTCATCGGTCTCTCCAGACAAACTATTTTACAACCCGATGAAACCAGTTTCTGTCTGGAAAGATCGTGATGTCCTGGTGTACGACTTTATCGAAGACCATTTTCAAGCCCCGTTCCGGTCGTAATTGTTGTTCTCACGTTCAATAAAAAACAATGAAAACCCAAGTGGTTTTTGAGTGTTTTTATTAACTACAACAATGAACCAACAAGAATGCGTAGTGTTCAACAAGAATGCGTATAGCATGTAGCCAACAAGAATGCACATAGTTCCAACAAGAATGCGTATAGTATGTACAAGTGTCAACGCAAGTCCAATCAAAATTGTTCACAATGTTACACACGGGTTCGTTTTATACATTCACACTGTCCGGGTTGAATCTTATCCCTCAAATGTCCAAATACATGGTGCTCACACCATCGGCCTGGACTTTTCGTTTAGGGTAAAAGTAGGTGAAGACATCTCGCTGCTGGATGTAGGATCGCATCTGGTTCTCGACGACACGAACCCCTTGTTGGTCCCAGTGGCACTCGCTTTGCTCTGGAGGACGTTCAGGTACAGGGCCTTGTTGATGTTGGGATCGCGTCGACTCACCCCCTTGCAACTGAACTTGTTGTCACTGCCGTAACAAAAGTAGGTTTTTGAACACAGGGCGACCATGGCTTCACCACTCCACTCTAGCTTAAAGAGACCGGGGGTTCGCTTGTCGTGCTGGTAGTGGTCGCGTCGAGGCAGCCATTGATCACGTTCGGCTTCATACTGATCCCTTAGCTCTGGCTTCACCAAACTCTCCCAGTCGGCGTTGGAGACAGCCATGTAGGTGGAATCTGTGTCCATCTCCATCAACTGCCAATCGCTCTGGTCGAAATACACGTGTATAAAGTCATAGAGGAACTCTAACATGCGGAGTTTGGCATATTGGTACACCATACATCCGATCTGTAGAGGTAAGTTGTAGGTGATGGTCTTTTTGTCGCATGTGACTTCGTAGGTGTCTTCATCAATGGCATCCATCCGACAGAACAGAGTAGAGTTGATCCGTTTACGGGCTTGTTTGGTATTGCAAATGTGCACGGTCACGTGGCGATCTTGGTTGATGACCGTTTTCCCGTATGATGCGTTGCCGATGGTTTTATATGTCTCGCCGATAATGGCTTTACTTGGGGTCACGTCCCCTCTTCGTCGAGCAGTGGTCACTGTGTCGGCAAAACCTTGAAAACAGGCCTCGGGTGTATATTCCATGGCTTGATACACCCGGATAACTTCCAGACCGTGATTCATATACCACCGTAGGACAGGGGTGCCGAGGAGGATTTTCTCGCCATGCATACTCCCAATGAGCATGCGTCGGGGCTGTGTCAGGAAGTGGTGCTCTTCAGCATAGGCCCGCATGTGGTCGCCGATGTCGTCGCGACTGACCTCTGTGTTCTTGAATATAGGTGGACATTCAGCGAACCTTGGTTTCAGGTGCTGGGGGACGTGGATATCGCATTCCACAAAGCCAAAGAGTTGCTCGTTGCGGACAGCGTCAAGGAGTTGGGCTGTGGTGAGAGTCCAGTGGCAATCCAAAGGTCGGTCGTAGGTCCGCAAGAACTCCTGCAATTCGGGTTGGGTCTGTTGCATGTGTTTGAACTCGCACTCCCACAGCTCAACGTAATCGTAGCCCAGCCCCTTGATGTAATCTCGGTTTTTCTGTGTCTCTTCCCGCAGGGCTTGAGGGCTGAGTCCTCGCCGATCGTTGTAGCGACCCCTGGCATAGGCACACTCGTGTCCGTGCCAGTAGCACCCATGGAACTGGAACACAGTCGGTCTGTTGTCGATGAAGGCAAATCCATCGACAGGGAGTCGGCGATCACCGATACGCTTCTCAGTGGCATTGGCTTGATGACGGATGAAGACTCCTCGTTGATGGGCTTCCCAATCGAGCCAGTGTTCCGCTAGATGTTTGGTGGAGCGTTGCGCCTTGAAATGATAGTCTTGGGGCAGCCACCGGATGTAATGACCTGCTGGCATTGGCTTAGCGAGGCACGACAAATAAAGGGCATTGGCATCAAACCCAATGATCTTATCACAGAGTTTCCTTCCTCGGATATGGGTGACACCTTGCTCATGGTAGCGATGAAACACAATACTCGGCCCACCCACGATATTCTGTTTCAGGCATGTGTGCATGTCGGCGTCTTTCTGATCAATGAGTGAAAAGAAGGTGGGCAGATCGTGGAAGAGGTACCGCAAGGTGAGTCCGGGAATGCTTACACAGTCCTTGAACATATCCACGCCCATACTCTGATATAGCCGGAACATCTTTTCTGTTGCCTCAAGGAAGGGTACGACGTCCAAGTTGTTGTACCATATGAGAAAATCTCGGAACGTCTTCATGCTGTGGCGGTTCCACACTTGTTGTAGTTCGATGTAGGTGTCCTCCGGGAGTGCTTCACCTTTCAGGTCATTGTAAAACGCTTCCCTGGGTGGCAGCTGGGTGTCTTCTAAGCGGTCCAGGCTCGTCATATAGGTGTACGGGAAGTAACCTTTTGTCTGGGTACAGTCGTATGCTTTCACCCACTGATCATAACTGTAATTGGGTGCCAGGTAATTCCGCACATCCAGGAAACGAAGGGTAGTGGTGGAAAGGGCCACGTGGTCGTTGGTCTTCTTTATGACGTACTTGACGATGCCGGCCTTGGCGAGATAAGGATACAAGAAGATTGTCCTCGCCTGAAAGATAGTCCATAACTGCATCAGCCTGATCCAGCTTAGGCATGTGCCAGGTTCGGAAAGCACTAGACAACTGTTCGACCCATTCCTCTAAGGTTAATTCATCCTTGTCAGCTGAACCAAAAAAAATACCAACTTTCCGATCTCTAGGTAAGTAAACGGCAGGAGCCGGTCTCGACATCCTCTCGTCCTGACGACGGATGAGTTCTGCTTGATGTTCCAACTTCAGCTGCATTTCCTGCAGTTTAGAGGTGATGTTTTGCACACCCTCAGCCGTCTCTTGGTCATCTCCAGGATTGTCGGCCATCTTCTTGTCACTACCCTTCTGCTCTTATACTTAAAGAAATCCTGTCGGCGACGCCAAATGTAAGCGGCAGGCTCTTGCTCCTCAGTAAAACCACACAACCCAGTCTCAAAATATATGGTTTTTATTTGGAATAGGAACATTCAATTAAGAGCAGAAGGGCAGCAACTAGCACTAGTCCGCCGTTATAACATAACACGCACAACCCTTCGGTTAGTAACCATATTGTCGTCTGGCACAAACATTGATAAGGGCAGCCACTGGCTGTGAAACACTTCTGTGAGATATTTCAGCCAAAAATCAAGAGTGACCACAAACTGCGTACAACTGATTTCACTAAACCGGAAGTGATGGGACGAACAACAGGAGTTTGCTGCAGCCGTCCTACAAGCGCCCCTTTACTAGCGTATATACAAGTCCTATTAGTCCCATAGAGGCGATAATCCGAGGTAACTCGGACTACACGAGCATCGAATAACATTCAGTAATAATCAGAATTATTTTGTGACTCAATAATTGCAATAAATCTGTCACATTATCAATTATTCCATATAATTACATGAGGCAAGTACAAAGAATTTGGTTCAAGAACAACATACCAGTAGGTCACAATAAATGCGACATAACTGACTAGAACAGGAGAACCACAATTGGCTGTAAACTCTTCAGCGTTAATTAAACAGAAAACAGAGTGAACGAACAGCTGTTTTCGCCAAACTGGGAACGAGGAGTTGGACAAAAAAACACAAAAAGATTGTCTGCAGATGTGTTCTATAGACGTCACACTTCTCGTGCAGTGACTACAGTCTATTTCATTTATATACATTACGTAATGTCAGTCAGGGCAGACACAGTAGTACAAATATTAACCCTTACAGGAAGAATTCCCCTTTCATTCCATTCCCCATATTTTTCAAATACTGCATATTTTTCAAACATTACAGGCCAACATTATGGCATGCCTGATCTAAAATTTAACATGGTGAGAATACAGGGGGCGGTATCAGCCAGGGCAATCAGTTTAATTACACCCCAAAACATGTATACCATGTTATAATACATCATATGTCCATGTTATAATGTAGTAATATCCACCATTCATGTGTGTATGATACATGCTTGTGTCAATTTTGCCTGAAGGAGGATGCTTGTATACCATTTATATTTAGGCCACACTTGGTATATGGGGCAATCTTATACTGCTGTTATACTTCAGCCTGTCTACTGCCACTATGATGCAGGCATACTTCCACTCTACTTCTACCATACTGGCCATATACTTCTGTCTATGCTGCTAGCCCTCTGCCATAACACTGCCTCCATACTTCTGTGAAGGGTTACAGCAGCTTAATTAACATAATGTCAGCATACTGCCACCATAATTCTACCATACTTCTGCAACACTTCTACAACTCACAAATTCTGTCTAACATACAACAAACTGTCTTGAAAAAAACAATCTCATGGAAGTATGCTGGAAGTATATACTTCTGTTATACTGCCGTTATACTTTCAGCTGCTACTGCCACTGTACTTCTATTCTACTGCGGGTATACTTCCATTGCGTGAGGGAATACACAAAATGCTTCCTCTGTTCAGAGCTTTAAAACCTTGTTTGTGCAACAATATCTCCTTAAATCCCTAGATTGTATAATTATGCTCCTTTGCCTGTATTGCGTTCACAGTGATGCATACCAAATTGGTAAGTATATAGTTTTCTATTGTCCATATGAATGTTATCGTTTTTGCTACCATTTGAGTGTGATATGAATGGCATGTGAACGTTTTGTGTGTGAGGGCCTCAGGGAAGATCAGCATTGTTTGTTGACTGAGCATACATTTGTACTTCACCCTCTTGAAATAAAGTTTTATTATTATTATTATTATTATTATTATTATTATTAAGATCTCACTTCTGAATATTATGTTCAAAATTAAATACCTGGATGCGGTCATCTATGCTACTGGATTTGTAATTCTTGTAACTATTCCATGGAAGAAATGAAAATAGTTCAATTTAAGCTTCTTGAATTTTACATGTACGAAACATGATTTGGTTCAGGTTCTTCTAATTCAAATGCCTGTATTTGTCCTTAATATTGAAAATAATACCAATTAGATGTTGCGCCAAGTGTTAAAACTTAACAAGATAAATGATTCCTCTCTCTATGATGCAGTGTTAAGAAGTTATTGTACAAGGCATTATTACCCCCAAGATCCAACTGACAAGGTATAGGTCACTTACAAAAAAAATTAACTCACCAGCTTACTGCATTTCAGTGTTCTGTTTATCTTATGAAAAGTTGATAATTTCTCATCACAACACACAGAGAAACATGACTATCACCAAAATGATTACATGTATATGTAGTCTTTTTCCATCAATTATGCATTTGCAATGAAATAACTCTTTAGAGGGAGGGTGAATTAACAATCAGCATGAATGGATCTCTTACAAACTTTCCTGGACCACATAGTTTCTCAATTATACCTATTTTGCTCCTCACATTGTACTAGGGTGAGGATTTTAGTTGTGAGGATTTTTTGTATAGTATCTCCCTCACCGAATTGCACTTGAAAACATCCGCCCTAAATGAAACTACTACTAGCAGGTCTCTTGAGCAGGACAAACAGGTGAATGTGCAAACTATATCCTGACCAAATTATATTAGAATTTATGTGAACAAGTGAGATTTGTTCCAAAAAATTGTTTAAACTTCTTGAATGGGAAATTACATTTTGCCTTAGTATATTAATCCAAACTGGACAAAGATCTATCTGTTGCTTCTGAATAGCTTGGAGAAATATTTGAATGCTTTCGGAAAGTTTAATAATGATGAAAATATGATGAATATACTTGAATATCATAATCAAAACTGTTCAAGAAATAATCATCCCTCCAACAGTTTCACCGCTTTACAAGGAAATTAGCAGTTCTTACTCTTTCTACAGCAGTCATAATTCTTCAAATTACTCCACCTTATGTAAGAAGGCATATTTGTCAGCTGATTTAGTGTCCTACAGAAGGGGAAATAAAATTACATGTAATAGTATTCTTCTGTAAATTAGATTTCTTATTTATAAGAATAGACAGCAACAGTTCTTCCAATTATTCCATTATGAAGGAGGCATCTTTTCAGCTGTTTGAATTTATTGTGCTAGGAGGATTGCTTAATTGCAATTAAAACATCGAGAATTTCCCAGGAAGCAATTGTACACATAACCTTTCAGGATTGCACCTACATACTTTGAGTTGGATTCTTGTGATCATATTACCAGATGTATGTAGTATAAATTGTATAAGTTCACAAGATCTAGCTAGAATCCCCTGAGCTATACATGTATTGTCAGAAGACAGCATTGACCACCACCTTCCTGCTTATAACACATGATGTGACGTGGTAGGTCACTATTGTTGGTGCGCCATGTTCCTGCTGATATCGACTGATCGATCTCGCTGTTTGTTATGTTGTAATTCAAATACTCCGCCTTTTGAAATGTACACACAGATCACCCATGACGCCACACGAATCTCGTGAAGTGGGCCTATAATGTTTATCTTTCGTACGCTTCCAGTTTATGAACTTCTGGTATTGTAGAAACACTATTGGTATTGTAGAAATAAATGAAACAATATGCGAAGGTCATTCAGGTTCATAAATGCTCAACATTATGTAATGACCATGTGCATTTATGGTGTGCCATTTAGAAAGGCAAAATCCTACACCATATACAGTGAGAACAGCAACAGATAGTGTATTCAACCTTCAAGTCTTTATTGTGTAGGTATGATCTTGTTAGTTGATATTATTTTCAAGATAAATGTTTCTGATACCATTTGACAAGGGGAAACCCTCATCCTCAGGAATATATATCAACCTAGATGTAGCAATGCTGTTGTGTTTTCAGTTACTGATGATGCAGTGAATCAATGCAAGGGCATATGAATCACAAAATTGGATATAACCACAACATCAAAATGTAAAAGATTAAACCTTGCCTTGTAGCATATGGAACATCTCTCTGAATATATGAACTGTAACAGATAGGCACATCTATTAATGCCCAAGCCTTGGAATTATTGGATATGCATATAGTGACATAGTCTTGCCAATTGCCTGATAGAGATCAGGTTTGCAGTTATCAATTTATCAATTCTGTACGGTTTTAGGGTATTCATATAGATGTGGTGTCTTATTCCATGCTCCCCCTATTCAGTTGTAGCTTTACCCACACAAGCTTGATTCAGTGTTGTGAATCAACTGTTAAAACTGGATTGGAGTGATAGTCACGTGATTGGGCTAGGGCTACCTAGAAATCGAGCAAGATCAATTTCCCGTTAAGTACATTAGGATCCATCCATTAATCCTCTGTTCGAATCCAGTCAAATCTTGATAGAGATCTGTTGGATTGAGGAGTAGACCCTTGCGGATGTCAATTAATCGAAAAGGTTTCTGTTAACATTATTTCAAAATCAGAAAGATACCCAATTTTAGTAAAATGGCAAAAACTGAAATCACTTGTATTGAGGAAAAATTGGACTATTGGTTATTCTCTGCCCCAGGCGCTGGCTTATCGACAATGACTGAATGCAGACTAATAATCCTGCGCATATGGAGTCTGAGATGGTTCAATTTCAAGTTTTACCACTGTGCATTCTCACAGAACTTCATGTATTGCCATGCAAACCCTATCACTCTCGTTCTTGGCTCAGCTGAGATTACAGCGTAGTACTGCCAGGACCAACAACGAACTGGCAGTTAATTGCATTAGAATTCTCGATCACGATCTGCGGGCAGTTTCGACATACCCATCGAGAGATGGGCCCTTCTGTAGGAGGCTGGTAACCTCCACCATATATCTGTTGTACCATGTCAATTATAATTCTCTGTTTTATTTTTTAGTTAAATGTTTTATCACAGCTAATGACCGACCAGCCTTCCAGCCATGGCTCGGGTCTCAAGCAACCTCACAATTTTCAACACCACTGAATCACAAAGAGCCTCATTTCCAGTATCTGGATATTCCATTCAAATATTGGGGATTATCAGGGAACCTGTTAAGATGGGTGGGGGAAAGGGTTGCACGCCGGCGTGCTCTGCATGACCATGCAGAGCCCATTGTATCACGATGGAGTACCCGAACTTATCCATCCATCATTCTGCAGTCAAGAGAAGATCCGGTCACAAAATTGATTGGATAATGTCATTAGGGATATTGGGATGTATGCATTATCTTGTTGTGTTGTAGGTATCGATTCAACATTAATTTCTTTATCTAGGTCATGCCCTATTATGGGTCAACATGTTCTGCTGTTCTGTCATATGGTGCATGAACAAAGTTACATCCCATGACTTTAAGCAGAAATTGGGGCCAGTGGTAGTCTCTCGAAAACAAATGGAATGAAAGTGTCCATAACAAGGAAAAATTTATTCAGGGATCCAGAGATGCTACAGAACGACCGAATGAATCCATTTTAAGATATCTATATCTAATCAAGGTACCCATGACGCGGTGTGGTTTCTGAAATTACGCGATTATTGAAGCGTAAAATCTCTCAACCCCAGCCTATGGCAAATCTGTCAGAAAAAAATAGCGTTGTCTCTTCATATCCCCCCCCCCCCTTCTCCCGGAGTTGGTCAAGGTCAGTGTAAAACTGTACTACAAATGATGATTTTTCATGGAAAAGAACACTCTCAAAGTTTAAGTTCAGTGTTATAATGATCCCCATATCACAAGTGATTGATCATAGTAGCGGGATACATATTCCAAGTACGTCGGATCAAAGCAAGTTGATATGGAGCAAAGCGTCGAAATATGGACCATCTAACATTCTCCCATCATAAGACTTGTCAAGAGCAACTTCGTCATATTTTAAACCTATTGAGTATGCTGGTCAGCTTCAGGCTGAAGTATATCCACTGGTCAGGCAAGTCGCTCCTCTCGTCAGGCAGCTACTGGTCAGCCTCAGGCTGAGGTATATTCACTGGTCAGGCAAGTCGCTCCTCGTCAGGCTGGTCCGGTAGGCTCAGGCTGGCAGGTAGTGCAGCGTCGGAAGGTCAGTGAAAGAATGACGCAATGTCTTGAAAATTCCGGCTTTTATAGGGAAAATAGAAGTACCCGGATGTAGGCGCGGACGTAGGCGAAAGCATCCTAGTGCACGGATGTAGGCGCAGACGTGAGCGAAATTCTAGTACCCGTCCATTGGTTCTTTTATCGATCGTTCATTGGCTCTTTTTCTCGACCGCTGATTGGTCCAAATGGAACTGCCCATCCTTCCCAGGTTAATTTACAATCCCCTTTTTGTGCTCAAGCTCTGTATATCGATGCTGCAACATTGTAGCGATCGTGGTGCAACATTGTTGCAATTCGAGGAGCCAGGTGTTCCGCACGTGAGCTCACTCACACAGACACGTAGGCACCAGACCAGGTGTTCACGGTTTGGCACGATGCCGCAACATTGTAGCGATCGTAGTGTAACATTGTTGCAATTTGAAGAGCCAGGTGTTCGGCACGTGAGCTCACAGACACGTAGGCACCAGACCAGGTGTTCACTGTTTGGCACGATGCCGCAACATTGTAGCTGCGGTACGCAAAAAGTTCAGGTTAAAAAAAGGTCCGGACGTGCCGCCATCTTGAACCAGAAGACAGACGCCGCCATCTTGGATATGTCCCATAATGCACCGGGTCAAAATACTCGCTTCCGATTGGCTGAGGGAAGCGCGCCACTCAACCGGAAGTGAGCGCGCCACAAATGAGAGGCAATTTCCACTTTTCCTACTACTTAGCTCTGCTACGAATTAGCATTCAGTCATGAACAAATTTCCCCGAGGTTTTCAATATATACAGGTCTTCACAAGATAACAGCCAAATGAATTTTTTGCGAAGATTAAGTTGTTTTATATTTTTGTTCGCATTATTTATGACAGAAAGAAATTGAATGCGTTCACTAGCATATAAGCTGTTTTCACTGGCGGTCACATGGTTCATCATTTGCCAACAGATGACTTCATAGGGTTATCTAATAATACCGCTCAAGCCGGTGCTAGGATCCCTGTTGCCATATCTTTCAATATGTCCACATGAACCTCTACAATAAAAGCGTGATTGGAATACAAATCATCACAGGGATCACTTTGGGGTTTGTGGTGTTTTTATAAATATGCAGTCTGTATATTTGTCTCTTGGGGTCATATGACTTCTTGTCAGTACGTCGGCATCGTATTCTGCCACCCGTTTAATGTTGCGATTAAACGTGATTGAGTGGTCATGATCACGCTATTATGCTTATACATTACATAGCCCAAGATCAAACTAGTACTATCCCATAATCAAGTGAGCTTGATCTGCATCTACATATAAGTTTGAATTTCTGTTTTAAATGCCCATTAAATCTTGATTATTCGTTCTGTATTGTCTTGAGGATCCAGTAAAGTTATTGGTAAATTGAACTATAATGCAAATTCATTTACTCATGCACACACCAAGTACATACAAAGCAATAAAATAATCACACGTTCGCTAATTTTGGCTTTCTTTATTTCAGCCAGAGGAGCTGAATTATTTGGCGGCATCCTGAGATGTGATGTTCCCACAGTATGTACCAAATCTGTCCCGGCGACATGCTATTATCCAGCGGAATGCCACAAGTACCACATTCTAACATTTCCATTATTTATTTACTTATCTTACTATAATTTTAACAACCAACTCTGTTTGTACATTTGTTTGTTTGTCAGACTTGTACGACCACATCTCTGGTCGAAATGTCATGGAACTTCATCAGCATGGTTATGGAGTCACTGGTGTATCAAAAACGACAGACAAAAGCACTGCCAAAAAGGGTATATAGAGGCCAATGATACTAGCTTTTTTGGGGACCGTGATAGCTACGAGATCCGAGAAAGTGATTCGAAACCAAAAGTAATTCTAAAAGAGGGAGCCGGGAATATGAAATGCATATTTACATGTTATAAGATGTGTTACGCTATAGTTGTCGTCATTGAATGGCTACAGTTTTGGTCGAAAGGATGAGGAATTTACGTTACCTGTGGTATTGGGAAAAATGGCATTTTTACGATCACTGGGACCCGAAACGTGAAATGAACATTAAGATGCTAACTTGTGTAAGTCTATCTGTCATCATTCATATATGTTTGTTCAGAATTTTGCAGTCAAGTCATTCACACTCCGAGGAATAAACCACTGCTTAGCTATTACACTATTGTGGCATACGGGCTAAAAGGCATTTACAGGCTAAAAGGCATTGCCAAATTGGACAGAATGGCATGAACATAAGCTTATATTAAGGGTTATAACTTCAGCTACAACAGACATACACATAATTAATACGTATACATGAATACAGCTAACTGATAAATCTGTCCACTTATACTATGCCAGTTCACCAAGTAAATGGAAGACATGTATAATTGCACAAAATGACTACCGGTACAAATGATAATCGATATTGAATTTATAGGTACACCACCAATTACTGTCAACCAAGTTTATCCTGCTTATACCTGTATAACCTTAGCAGAAATAATGTTTGAATGAGAAAGTTGCTGGACCGCACTCATATTTACTTTCTGCTGTGCGCATGCTCAACTTTGTTCGTTCCCATTCCGAAGGAGGGGTTTCACGCGCGTGGTATCTACTGGGGTTATCACTAAAGAGAAACTTACAGAAAAAGCATTCCTGAATAATGAGGACAGTTTAACACCATCAGGAATACTCGAAGTTAAAGTAGATGGTTGACAGGTCTATCCCCAATAATCCAGTATGGAAATGGCGTATTACAAGCGCTTCAAATTGAAAGATGGTAATTTTGAAGGGATTTGTGGTAAATACATCAGGGGGTTGAAGAGATCCTGTACAGAAGTTAACTCTGCTAAACCAGTGCTAGCTGTAAAGGCATCTGGTAGAGCATATTAAGCTTGTTTTCCTTCCTCAGGGATCCCGTCCATATGGGAGGAGAAATAACGGTACCTTTTGGCAAACGAGAGGTGGATTGCTCGAAACCATATATGTGTGACAGGTGTATTCCGTCTACCTGCTACTTCCACACAGAATGTCACAAGTAAGTCAATATGCCACCATGGAAAACATGCCACGAAAAGAATTACGCTGTAACTATTGATTAATTACGCTGTAACTATTGATTATTGACGCTGTAACTATTGATTATTGACGCTGTAACTATTGATTATTGACGCTGTAACTATTGATTATTGACGCTGTAACTATTTTGTGGACGACTGAATATGAAGTGTCAGATCTGATGTCTATACACATCTGCTGCTCATGGACCATAACACATTAACAGTGCATAACCCACTTACCACTAACAAGAACATCTTCGGCGTCGTACGAAGTCCTATACGGTTCATACAGTCGATTTGTCTGTCATTTGTTATTGCGAGAAATGAATTCAGGTAAAGGATTATGTAGACAGTGTGCGAGAAAGAATATAGACTTATTGACCATTGGTGAGTGGTGGGAATATTCACATGAACCTGAATAGAGTATGTTCTAAGTTACCGGTATACTTTTGCTATCTAATCCGTTATTGTACCTTTCAGAGATCCCATCACATCTGGTCCAATTTTGGGGACTTTGGGGAAACGCTGCACCGGATCGGAGTTGATTCTTGGTACGTTATTGGATAGTTGCTTCATCTGTCAGAACCCATCGCTTTCCATTATCTTCTGTTTCTTCCCGGGCGGAAATACTTCAAGGATTAATTCCACTGAATATCGAAGAGAAGTTGGGAATATTTGGCATATAATGCATATGGTATCCGTTGAATAGTTGACCAAAACATCAGATCGAAACCACCATGCATGGTCTTGCTCAGCTGTTATCAGCGCACGCGCACGCCTGCCCTTTATGTGAGAGCTGCATAAGGGATTTGATCATCGTAGCTAAGTTCGGAATGAACTTCCCGTGTTTGGATTACCATCCCCAGGAGAGAACGTAGCGGGTTGATGGCCTTGTAGCATTGACAATTGTATATTTATGCTCTGATTGTGGGGCCAGTCCTATCGATTCGATGACGTGATCCAGGTATTCGACGGAATCCTTCATGAATTGACACTTACCTTTGCGTGATTTCAGTTCGCGTTCTTCTAAACGCATCAGGACCATCTTCAGATTCTGCAAATGGTACTGTCCAATGCATCTTGTCACTATTATATCATAGGAGTATACGACTGTCCCCGGTATGCTCTGTACAATCTGTTCCAAAGTACGCTAAAATATCCCAGGCGCGGATGAAACTCCAAAGGGTAGCCTGAAAGAAATGAACAGCCCTTTGTGTATATTGAACGGGAGATACTTTCTAAGTCTAAGATCCACTACTGATATGTTTGGCAAAGTTCAATCTTTGTAAAAACAAAAAATATATTCCCCTAATGTTTCTAATAGATCTTTCTGGTCTA
>JAVTVY010024662.1:0-84582 GCA_036873755.1 Hanleya hanleyi
CATGCAAGACCGGTACCTCTTAAACAAGATCCCCATCAACTTCCGCCTTGATGGCCAGTAAACGTAGATGGGCATGCAGCTGATTATAAGATTGTCATCCAAGACGCAGTCCTGTATGTCCGAAAAGTGAAACCGAATCCAGCCGTTCAATTGGGACACCTCAAAGCCTTGGAAACAAAACCAGCCCAGTACCCTATCCGACGTGTGCAAACCAAAGTGTTCTGTGTGTCTGCTGGAAATATGAGCGCCAACAAAAAAAACCTGTTCCTGGGGGAACTACCCAAGCGATTGATCCTGGCCTGTGTGGAAAATACCAGTTTCAGCGGAGCCTACCCAGAGAACCCGTTTGACTTTAAACATTTCGGCATCAATTTTGTGGCCCTGCATGTGGATAGACAACAGGTCCCAGCCACGGCCTTAACACCGAACTTTGGGCGCGCGAATTTCATTCGAGCCTATCAGAGCCTGTTTACAGCCACCGGTCAAATCAACCAGGACGAGGGGAATATGATCAGTCGGGAGGACTACGCGAACGGATACACGTTGTTCTGTTTCGATCTGACCCCCACCTTAGAGAACGACCATCAGCTGGCCCTCGCCAAGCAAGGCAATTTACGGTTGGAAATCCACTTTGCACGAGCCCACCGGAGCACCGTCAATGTGATCTGCTACGCCGAGTTTGACAACATCATTCAAGTGGACAAAGCGCGCAACATCCTGTGTGACTTCTCCACCTAACATGGATACAGACCAGATAACCACCGTGCTGGAGAATGACCCAGAGACACGTATGGTCTTTCAAGGGGTGTTTGCTCGAGATGTGTTCCCATTAGACCGTATGTATGCTGCTGCTTACGTTCTCAACACGGACCGATGGATCGGCCCGGTGAACATTGGGTGGGCGTGTACTTGACAGAACAGCAGGGCGAATACTTTGACCCGTACGGCCTGCCACCCCTCCATCCCGATTTAACAGACTTCATGGATCAAGGCACAGAGACGTGGTGTTGGAACAGTCAAACGTTGCAAAGCCTGGCCAGTAGCGTGTTCGGACAATATTGCTTGTTTTATCTGTACCATCGATGCCGGGGAAGACCCTTATCTACCATCGTACAGATGTTTGACGAGTACCCCAAGGCCGAGGACCGCGATGTACTCGTATATGACTGGGCCGCCCATCATTTCAATGTACAAGCCCCGTTCTGGGCTTAAGTTCTTTCAATGTACACAGCCCGCTGTTCTGGGCTTAAGTTTACAAGCCCCCTGTTCTGGGCTTCAGTTCTTTCAATGTACAAGCCCCCCTGTTCTGGGCTTCAGTTTTCACGTGGTTGTTCTCACGTTGTTGTTGTTACTGAATAAAAAACAAAATGAGATCTCACCAAAAAACCCTGTCTTGTGTGTTTTCTATATGAGCATAATGCATGAAACTGCCTTTAAACACCGTATTAGCCAATCAGTGGCCTAGAATGGAGCCAAAGGTAACCCATCCATGTCCAGAAAACATTACCCGGGTGTACAAGAACCCGGATGTAGGCGCGGACGTAGGCGAAAGCATCCCAGTACCCGGATGTAGGCGCAGACGTGAGTGAAATTCTAGTACCCGTACATTGGTTCTTTTATCGATCGCTCATTGTCTCTTTTTCTCGACCGCTGATTGGTCCAAATGGAACTGCCCATCCTTCCCAGGTTAATTTACAATCCCCTTTTGGGGTTCAAGCTCTGTATATCGATGCCGCAACATTGTCTCCGAACCTTACCGAAAGGGAGACCTTGGACCTTTTGACCTGGATGTGATCTTTGACCTTTTGACCCGACATTCATCCGCGCACTGCCGGTGATGACGGCCGGGGCGGACGGGGCCGGGCCGGGAAAACCCCCGGAGGTTGAACATCCGGATGTCTAAGAGAATATTGGAACGCTTCTGGGTTTGGAGGTGAAACCCGGAAGTGACGTCACAACCCACGTGACCTGCGCAGCAGAATGGAAACGACACCCTAGTCTAGCCCCCTCACATAGGCTTCACATGGATACCTCACTCGATCCCATCGGCCCACTAGTGGCCCACCTAGACCCCAAAACGTCTATTGCCATACCCTTTGTCCACTGCGCATGCGCAGAGTGACGATACTTCAACTCCGCACTCACCCCATCAGATGCCCCCTCACATAGGCTTCACATTGATACCTCACTCGACCCCATCGGACCATTAGTTGCCCACCTAGATCCCAAAACGTCCACCCCGTATGGATCTATACACCCATAGCCATACAGTATAGGCCTATGGGCCTACCCAGGCCTCGGTAACTTTTTCCAAAAATTTCACCGTTTCGCTCCGGAACCCTTCCCATCGTGTTCTAAATGACGAGACGTGAAAAACAAATCCAAGCAACCCATATCACAATGAACGTGTGTGAATTTCCCAGGTTGGACCTATACCCCCCATGGCCAGCCTATGGGCCTATATACAGACCTCGGTGACTTTTCCCAAAAATTTCACCGATTCGCTCCGGGACCCTTCCCATTGTCATTTTCTTGGCGAGACGAGAAAAACGCGACCCCACAAGCCATAGTAAAGCCCACGAAAAAAAATGACCATCCCCATACCCCATACAGGCATTTCCCCTTATATTGTATAATACAGACCCCTATTGTAGGGGTAAAGTCCGTATTCCGCTTTTTATAATTTCGGGAAAAAATCCTAATTTTACATGCACCCACCCCATTGACTTGATAGGCAGGTCCCAATAAACCCGGGGACCGATATTAGCCCTTTTGGCTAGGGTTGATAGGTGTTTTCTCCTATTTTAGGGGTAAAGTCTGTATTCCGCTTTTTATAGTTTCGGGAAAAAATCCTAATTTTACACGCACCCACCCCATTGACTTGATTGGCAGGTCCCAATAAGCCCGGGGACCGATATTAGCCCTTTTGACTAGGGTTGATAGGTGTTTTCCCCTATTTAGGGGTAAAGTCCGTGCTCCGCTTTTTATAGTTTCGGGGAAAAAATCCTAATTTTACATGCACCCACCCATGACTGGATGCCCCTTCACGAATGCTTCACTTTGATACCTCACTCGACCCAATCGGACCATGCAGCGTATTTCAAGTCTGGGGACTACTTTTTCTCCGCGGAAGCTTTTTCTCGCGACCGCATCACCACCAGACCGCATCACCGCGGAAGAATAATCTGACCTCCGTGACATCTTCGGTCACCTCCGTGTACGACATTGTGGGAAAACCCCCACAGACAGGTCAGTACATGCCTTGATCACGTGATCGCCACGTGACCACCCCCTTAAATTTTACCCGGGGGAACAAATAAGTAGGTCAATGTGACTTTAAATGCTTAGACCCTACTACTGCCATCGATCAGTCAAAGTAGTCAGATTTTCGGCGAAAAAGGCTGTATGTATGTTATTCGATATCGCGATGGAGAACAAACAGGTCTTGAAGTTTGCGATTGCACCGATATTTTTTGCCAAAAGGGTCAATATTACTTATATACTTGGAACCTGTTAGGAGTTCATTGATATGCAAATAATCATGGTATTTTTTTCGAGGCTGATATTTCAGTAGGTAGACTCCACGAAAAATATTACTTTTCAGGTTTTGAATTAAAGAAAAATAAATAGACTTTGTTACCGTCACACACAAAGAAGATTTTTGTTGTTGAACTTCACATATCCTTTCTGGCTCAACGCCTGGATTAAATTCCCGAGGTCGGATCGTTGTTCAGACACATTCGCTTCCAGTGAAGGATGAGGCCACGTGTACAGAGAAAAGCGCGAGAAATATATTGAAAATGTATCTTTCTGAATCAATTCCTACATATACGAACTCTCGGGGTTGAAATATTTTGGATACAAGCCCATTATTGTGCACATTTCCCACATTGTATAGAGTGTATTTGAGGGCATTCATCTCGGAGCGTTATACATCTATTCTCGCGAGTAGGTCCAGATTGGGCTCAAAACAAAATGTCCACCAGATGTTGAGGGACTCTGCGAATGGATTCAAGGTTTGACACATGTGGCAAAAATAGAGAAATCCCTGTATGGATTCACATATACTACTCATCATAACTGACATGTGTCAACCAGAAGTATAATCAAGTTTTCCCAATTCAATTTGGGCTATAGTAAAAGTATATGGCGATTGTGTAATTTTATGTACTAGTAAGAAAACGTATATGGTGAGACGCATCATGTTCTGTTCCCTGTAATTCCATTAAACAGCACTAATATGTCATGGAGAATATTGAACATGTAATCATCACAAAATTTTCGTAATTTTCCGAAACTTGCGTTGATAAGTCTGTGCAAGGCAAGTTTCGGAAAATTCCGAAAAATTTTGGCTGATTACGTATTTAATAATATTTAATTTTCCAGCCATCAAAACTGTTCAGAATCGATCCGATCATGATGGACTACAAAATCCCCAATTATACGAGAGAATATCAAGATTTTTTTAAAGGATTTTGACTTAACAAATTGTTCGATATTGAATATAGTTTGATGACGTCCTCATGATGTCAGGTAAATAATTGTCCTATTCTTGAATACCCGAACATGGTGGTTTGAATAAGATATAGTTAAATACACATACGCGTACGTTGTAGACTTTAAAATCCAAATTGAGTTACCTCCCTTTATTCTTATTCACTCAACATTCATGCAAATACGCGGATGTCTGATATACATCGGCACTGGTGATTGGAATGGAATGGCCACGATAAATCATTCTCTCTATAGATTGACCTGTCACGTGATAAATCCTGGCGGTCGTATACATGATTCTGGTTGGTAGAAGTAATCGAGCATCTAGGCATGGAGTGGAAATGGATCAATCAATACATTTCCTAGCAAGAATGGACACGGTTCGAATCACGTGATGAAACATGGTCGACGACTTTACAAATTATAGTGTGTCATCAAACATAGTGGTCGTATACACGTTTCTGATTCGTTGAATCACTAAACCTAAAACGGTTTAATCCCGAACCTGCACCCTGACGCTGCACCATAATGTCGTGTTACATAACGTCGGATGATGATCTCAAGTCCGGTGATGTCGATTCCAAGGGATGACGTCACTTTCGATGATGATGTTCCTACCCCCGATTATATCTTTCCGCTGATGACGTCGCTTTATCCCTGATTATGATATTGATCATTATGATACGGCCGAAAGGTCCCAGTTTTACATTACTGGATAGGGGCATAGTTATATCCAATGGGACGAGTTATCAATAACACGGAATTGTAATCGACACCGTCTATTAATTAATTTCCATCTCTATTTCTCATCGCTTACAATCTTAGATCATATGGTTCTATATGGAATTATACGTTATCAGGGTGTTCAGCTAAACCAGTAAAAGTGAAAAAGGGTTCGTGTAACCTTCAGTTCAATTTTCGTTTTTGGTTCAGAAAATCAAAAAGGGAAATTTGACCACCAATTTTCAACTTTTGTTTTCGTTTCACTTCGCGCAAAAATGAAAGTCAAATATTAAGAATTGCCCCGGCGTGTCTGTTTTTCGTTTTTTGATTTTTACTTTGACGTAACAGGGTTAAGTGCGCATGCGCAAGGGTTATAATGTCACTTCCGGTCCGAGGAGTAGTATTGAAAGCGCAAATCCGGTCGTATAGGCAGAATAATAGCATAATACGGAAAACCAGTGGGGTGAATGACATGTTCAAATGCAGGAAAACGTGAACGTTTTAAGTCTAGGCTGGACAAAAACTGAGGCAACATAAAAAAATACATACTTGTATTAGGCAGGGTGGCGACTGGAAGCGGAAAATCAAGGTATACATGTGTAACCAGTCCGGAGGAGCGTATAAGTCTTTTGACTTCAGAGCTCAAACCAAAGAAATTCAGGTATATTCAGGTATGGGAGTTTCACTACACTATACGAGGTCCCTGGAATCAGGCATTCGCGCTATAGCATAATAGGCCAACTGCGCATGCTTAGGATCGAGTAGGCATGCGCACCAGGTATGAAGCATGATACGGAGAACAACGGGGTTGAGACACTTGGGAGTTTCATTAAACGACATACCTGGAGCCTGGCATTCCCACTAGGATAGTATAATAAAGACGTGGGTACCGTAATCATAACCCCACACATGTTAACGAAAGGTGCTTAGTGCAGGGGGACATCTACAGACAACCATGCAAGTGGGGACTTCCTCATTTATTGGCTATTTAAGAAACTCCTTACTCTGGGCAGCCTCAGGATTTCCATGACACATTCAGACCAGTTCATATTTGCACAGCACTGGAAATAACCAAACTCTTATTCCACTCTACAAGTGGGGACACATCAAAATTAACACTCCCGTGGGGACACCCAGGCAAACACCTGTTTTCAATTTCAAACACACGCTTGGTGTTTTCTCCCGTCAAAATGAGGACATGTACCTTATTTTTTTTCACTATAGTGTTGTATACAAGATCATAGAACGGACAGCGAAACAGATTCCCAGCCTTTGTCAAACCGGGGATGTCCCCGGTTGGAGGTGTGTCCCCAGTATGAAGGTGTGTATTCATATAAATGTCCCCGCTATACACTTTTCGTAAACGCACACACGCTTGTGTGTGCGTGTGTATGTGAAGTTAATGCGTTGGAATGACATGATGTCCACACTAAAGTGTTGAAGCGTTTTCGACGCCCGGCCTAGATGTGTTGAAGAATTTTTGACGCTTAGCATTGACGAGCGTCTGAGCGCTCCAACGCACCAGGTCCCAAGAATGGTGACGAATGAGTGGACAAGAAGCGTTGAAGCATTCAGACGTCAATCGTGGCGGTTGTGTGCTTCTTTCGCGGCCCATCAGCGCGATTTTTTATTCTTATTGGTATTACATGTTATGTTGGTATCTTTACAGATACAATATTATAGAACGATAATCAATGGCGGTTGTGTACACGAATGCTGTTCTCTTAAAAGCGCTCCAAACATCTATTTTTAGAACTGGGAATATCCAAGACTGTGTCCTGATTAGCTAAAGCCCCATTGCATGCTCGATGCCACCTGTCCGGACATGTCTGGTGGGCCGGCAGCTTCGTGTGCATGCGCCGTCGGCCTATACTACCCTATGGGGAATGCCAGGCTCCAGGCATCTCGTTTAGTGATATTCGCTTGTCTCTTGCGCACCGCACCTCGTATGCGACCGTATTTGCGGTTTCTATTCTACTCCTCCTGCCGTAAGTGACGCCATATAACCCTTGCGCGTTGGCACTTAACATTGATACGTCTAAGTTAAAATCAAAAAACGAAAACCGGACAACTCGAGTCAATTTTCAATATTTGAGTTTCATTTTTGTGCGATGTAAAACGAAAATGGGGAACTGAAAGTCAAATTTCAATTTTTGATTTTGAGAAACCGAAAACAAAAAACGAAAATTGAAAATTGACTGTCGACTTTCAAATTTTGATTTTGAGAAACCAAAACGAAAAACGACAATTAAAATTTGACGGTCAAATTTCAATTTTTGATTTTGAGATTACAAAAACAAAAAATGAAAATTGACGGTCAAATTGCAATTTTTATTTTGAGATACCGTAAACGAAAAACGAAAATTGAACTGTGCAAGGTTACACGGACCTGAAAGAATGTGTTCCTCAATTTTCAGTTTCTATAATGAGTTCCAAAGTTAAAATGTGTGCTATTGCTTATATCTACCTAATAATTTGCAAATGAAAACTAGATCCAAAAGCTGAAGCGCACCCTTTTTTCGTGGCAGAAAGCATACATGTAGCTTAAATATTCCACATATCAGAACTTAATAATTAACCTGAAAGCGTAATAATTAAGGAAAAGAAAAATAAAACTTATGTCCATGAATAACTTAAACAATACTGTATCACGATACAAACATAACCAGTTCGTGCATAGAAAGTCTAAGCCAACTTTTTTTAAGTAAAAGTGAGAACATGTTTTGATGGTGAAAAAACAAAGAGGACTGAGTACAAAATTGAGAAATTCATTATAACACCTAATTTTGAGTCGCAGTACTCGGCGTTATTTTCTCTTGTGAACTAGAACCATATTTTGGAGTAGAAAAAAATGTAGTATAACACAATACATGTATATGGAGAGCTGTCTCGCGTGGCATTTGGCACGTTGACATTTGTGTACAAGCTGGCGAATTAAACATATAGACATAGGTATTTGTTGTAGAAACGGATGGTTCCAATATTGGAGCCATGCTTTTCCAGGATGGAATAAGGAGCGCAGCTTTAGCGTAGAGCCTATTGTCTTGAGGGTTAAATAGGGATGAGGGAAACTATAGCTCTTGGAAGATAACATTAGTCCAGTCAGAACGCAATATTATACACTTGATTACATCTGGTGTATTCTCCTTGTACCTTGTAGTCATTCAGGGAGCTTTCTCGCAGTGTTTGTTACATCACCGTCTGATTCTGTGTCGAGGAGAGTAAGACATTATCTTTCATCCCCTGTGAAGTCCTCAGCTCTTTACCCCGTGTCTTCCAGGCCACTTGCATGCGCTAGGGGATCGAGGGTGTTTCCGTACGCCATGTCAACTTATTCAGGGCAGGTGGGAGAGAGAACCCGATTCCATTAAGAACACAGTTCCATATGTGTACCGTACAGCACTATCATAACGGGAATGTAGGCTCGGAAGAGCTTCCCACTTTAGCCGTGAACCCCGCTTTTGTGGTCGGACAGATAGATCCTTGTACTTCAACATTTCATATTTGGCGTTGTGTTTGAATTTATTAATTCCTTGATATTTCCTGGGTTCTTTAATTTTTGTTTATTAAGCCCAAAATATTTTATTGCATAATATGGCAAGCATGTGGGTGTTATTGCCCTTCGCTGGGAAGGGTGCGGATAACAATGGGGCGATAAGTGGTTGTAAATGCGCCGAGAGAGTGGGCTATGCCGTTGAAGTGGGCCATATTGGCATCAGCTGAATAGATCAGAAGACAAGGGTTTATTTGCATTTTTGAACAAAAGCAGATTTATCTGACACGGAGTCATTCAGAATGTTTTTGTTTTTTTTCTTAGTTTGGCAAAATCTTGCGCTCCCACTGAGAAAATAATTCCTCTCTTTTAGCACATGGTGTGAAGATGTTTAAATATGGCTTCATTGCATTCTTGGTCATATTTTATTAATATTGAACGTTTTAACATACATTCTTATCAAACTGCATCTGACATTCCGGAAATATTATCGCCAGTGTTTACCAAACTAAATGCATATACCGTAAAAGCAGTACGGTATTTATGATGCAGCAAAACGTATTCTGAAAGAGAAATACGATAATTTTAGTTGGGGAAATATATAACTAAAAACAACAACATACAATTGAAGAATACCCCACACAGAGGATGATAACAGTGCATGTTTGAATATCAGTACCGGTAATTTAATATATAAAACGTAAATTTTTTTAATTTTAATATTGTGTGTGTTTCTCTGGTCCGTAGGCTGTAGGGTGCACCAGGGTACCGGTGGCACTACCAGGTGAGCGCGGATGCGTGTGCCGACGTCACTTCCGGTGATGACGTCACCTTCGAGCTCCGATAGCTCTGAAAAGGGTCCAGGCGGCACCATCAGGTGAGCAGACATGCGTGCGATGATGCCACTTCTGGTGATGACGTCACTTCCACCAAGTACCAAGGACCAAGGGCCAATTGTCAAAGCCTGTGCATGTGATTGGTCGGTCGACAGTGTGTTAAGGTGTTACGAAGTGCGTCAAGCTGAGGCGTTGAAGCGTTAAGTTAGGGCATTAAGACGTTAAGATATGACGCTAGGCACTACGATATGATGCGACACCGAAGAATATACCTGAGTATGTAGACATCAAGGCACAAGAAGCCGATACAGATGCTGAGAGCATATCGACTGATACCGATAGCGACACCGACTGTTGACAGACAGCTCGTTTGCTGATAGTCAGGCTACGTCACGACACTCGATGACGCCGGACATCCTGCTTACTACAGGCGTACATCCAAATGCGCCCCCACATCAGAAAAACAGCCATGGCTGTCTATGAACAGTATTGCCTGCTGTCGCTTGAAATGAAAGACGACCCCACGCATAGATTCATCATGAAGACCAAGCGAGCGTGAGTGATTGAGTGAGTGAGTAGGGTTTAACGTCGTTTTCAACATTGTTTCAGTCATATCACGACGGCGCCTGTTTCAGTCATATCACGACGGCGCTTACATGTGCCAGAACACGAGAGTGTCCACAGTTCCTATTATCCTGGGCACTGATAAGTCCAGCCAGTACAGCACCCGGTCACCCATCCAAGTATTGACAGAGCTCAACGTTGCTTAACTTCGGTGATCCGACGAGAACCGGTGTGCCCTACGTGAAGACCAAGCGTCACTTGGAGGAGGATATGCGGCTACCACCCACAGAGACGCTGATCAATGCAGTCAAAATGCACAAACAGCGGTTCCAGGACATTACCGTTAAAGTATCCTGGAGCGCCCGGAGACAATAGGGACAAACGGCCAAGAGCGATAATGGCCGGAAATTGGCACAACACCAAATGACGGCTTTTGACCGGACAAGAGCAGCCGGCTATACACACTGCTACCATTCTATTATGTACACACACCCAAACCGGCTCCCCCAACATGGGTGTGTTGTGATGGAAGGGATAATAAAATGTGTAAAACAATCTTTGTTGTTGTTGATCTCTCATCTGTCTACGTCATGGCGTTAAGGGGGGTTACGTAATGGTTCACATACGATGCTATATGATCACTCCTCCTCAACCCCACTTCTCAGTCCCCATCTCGCACAACGCGCTCCTATCTCCAAAACTGGTCTTTCTCTACTACTCATCCTATGCGCATGCGCGTATCAACTTCAGTCTGAGATTCAATAGGATACCCCCCACGTCACATTCGGGCCAAGGATGGACCACTTCTACCTCATATCGTTCGCCCAAACGTCCTTTTTCTACAACTACCCGACTGCGCATGTGCAGATTGCCGGCACTTCCACTACAAATCGCCCCAGTCGAACTCTACCCCACGAGCGATTCAATATGACACGACACACGGCCCATTTGGACCACGGATGGTCCACCTCTACCGCAAAACTGCCACCTCAAATACCCTTTTTCTGCTACTCCACGACTGCTCATGCGCATATTAACAATACTTCCACTACAAACTACCCCTGTCGGACTCTTCCCCATCAGCGCTTCAATATGGCCTCACTCGACCCATTTGGGCCACGGATGGTCCACCTAGACCCAAAAGCCCAAAAACCAGCAATCATACGTATACTGCTACACGGCTGCGCATGTGCAGATTTACAGTACTTCGAACAAAAATAACGTCAATCGGACGCTACCCTACGAGCGCTTCAAACCGATACCACACACGGCTCATTTGGATCAGGGTCCACTCAAATTCAATTTTCTACTACTACACGACTGCGCATGCGCACATTGATGGCATTTCCACCTCAAAACGTTCAATCCAGGCCTGCCTGTCCATTACGCATGCGTATCAGAACTATCGAGCGAGATGCAACCAATGGCATCGAGACCCCTCCAATCAGTGAGAGACAGAAAAAGAAGGTGCCACACTCCATAATGTACACCACAAGATAAAATTTCGAAGAGTGCATTCCCCACTTGCCATTACGGTGTACATAGTGCTGGAGATAGTGTAGTGAAACCGACGAAGGTTTATAAAGGATTTTCAACCTTTTATATTATGTAAGAGACCGTGGCCGAGATGACTACGTGCCAGCCTTTGGTGTCGGCATTGCAGGTTCGAATCCCACCGGTGTCATGGGGGTTCTTCTCTCGGTGCATAGGACATGTATTGCTATGCATATAAACTCGAAGTCCCTGGGGCATAGTCAAGGTTTCGGAGCATTCGCGACTGCTTGGCCTATTTCGTCGAAGTCATAGTACCTCGCGCATTAATGGTGTAAGGATTTTACAGCTCTCAGCTAACAGCTCTCAGCTGTAAACCGTAATCCGCCGCACGTGAGGCATATCACATGCTATAGGATGTGTTTCCGCTCACATAGTCCTCGTAGTATTTCTCCCTTATCAGGAGATAAAATATATATCCAAATGAAATGGATATTCCTCGATTCTACCCGCGAAGGATCTCTTCTAATTTGAGGTGTTTCTCCTGGTTTTTCTTCTCGAGCTGATCTCCATGGTAACGGAAGTTTTACAGCTGACATGCGCTGTTCGGAGTTTCGGCGTGATACTGTGCTTTCAACATGGGTACCAATAAGGATTCCCAGCAGTGCGTTACGAGGTACTAATGTCCTACATTTTCCGAGATCGTATCGAGTGGGTTTCGGAGATTACCGGATATTCCCTGAGATGACCGGACATTCACGGAGATTACCGGACATTCTCGAAGTTTATCGGACCTTTCCGGGTATTCCCGATGGTTCAAGCGAAACGACAACCAGCGTGTATGAAGTCTCATTGAACTCAGCATGGGACTAATTTTTGGAAGTGGCCGCATCCCCATCGGAAGTGACCGCATCCCCGCGGAGGAATGCCTCCCGGATTAACGTCCTGTCGCGTGATCCGCCAATCTCCTGGCTTCGATTGCATATACCTTTCGTCTAAACGGCTGCAGGAATGATCTCTGCCCCACCGTAGTAAAAATGTAGAACGGAAGGAACACTTCGTATGATTCGATGATATTCCATTGGTTTGGCGTTTTCATTGGCATAGATCATCAGCGCGTGATGGATAACGCATGAATGAAAGAACGTACCGGTTCTATTTTCAGGTTGTAGCCATAGATACCTACCCCTCTCATCCCCGTCATTTTTTCAATGAAAAGTCCACCATTGTGTTGCTAAGCCGCGTCACAGCTCTGTAAATTTTGTAAAACTGCTCTCCCCCAAAAGAGTTCGTTTGCGTTTGTCTTGATAAAGTATCATACTGATGTTATTTATGACATAATTGAAATATATAATGGCATGGTTGACATAACTGCATAGTTAGAAACTAAATGGTGTGACAGGTTTCACGTAATAACCCGCGCGCATCATAATGTAACAGCTCATTACATTTGTGTTGCCGGTGGGTGAGATTAGATTTGAAGCTGTTTGTAAAAAGCGGAAAACGGATCGAGGCTTGGTGAATGGTGATCCGCCTGAACTATAGCGGCCTTGACTTCACGTGACCTTCACGAAAGTAGGTCAATGCGGTTTTGAATGCTCGTTTACTACTACCGCACAGGGGTGGATCTCAACCTGTAACCATTTCGGTCATCTATACGCGGTAAGATTGACCCTGGGATCGTGTGTATCCATGTTCAGCCTACTTTCGGCAACGGCTAAAGAGAATTTCCATAAATCAATACCACGTGACTTCGTCAGCCAATCAGCTAAGGTCTACCGACGTAACCCCCACATTCTCAAAGAGAGCCGTGTCTACCCGCGGGAGACCAAAGCGACTCTCATGTAAACTGGTGACATTTTTGAATCTCCAATCTCAAAGCGAGGCAGCATGACATCATTCTCAAAGCGAGCCGTGTCTACCCGCGAACTACTTCCTGTATTAGATAACTCGCTTTCACGGCCAAGTATACATACCGACAATAATTTGTTCGCGATTGATATGCTCCGAAACGGAAAGAGTCATTTCCCAATTATATAGCCCACGTTATGTTTAGCAATTCGCTTCTAACTCGGCGGAGTCAGCAGGTCAGTGACAAGCCAGATAATCATACGCCGCCTACTCACCCCCCAAATTTTGGGGGGATGGCTCCCATTTACGCGTGAGACTCTTTCTCGCAGTAGGGAGTCTCGCGAGACGAGAATGGTAACCCCCAACGTAACTCGCCATTTTCGAATCATGTGATGAACTACTTGTTCAAAATTTCAGATCCACCACACCTCTTGGCTGATACGAAAGTTATACATACCTATATATTTTGTAAGCCCAGGCAATATCTGTTTCAGAAGTAGTATGAAAACCTGTAATTCATCAGATTTCTCGAGTCTGTTCTCCGCCGGATGAAGGCCGAACAGAATCCGGTAAAACACTGGATATCGCTCCGCGATAATGGAGACACACGATTCGCAAGCCATCTTATGGATGGCGAAGTGTACGCAAATGGGGTGGATCTGAATCTTAACCTGATTCTGATCATGTGATGTGAAGCGCAAAGCTCTTCATATTACGCTACTAACCACTGCCAGTGCTAGTGACGTAACTGTGAAATAATTTCCCTATCTTTCCCAAATTCATTAGTTTGTTTTGTTTGTATTTTTGTCGATTCTCCGAAAAAAATACTACAGAATAAGTTAGTAAATAAGTACCTGATGTGAAATAAAAAAAAAATTGCACTTTTATACGTAAAAAGGCAACCAAAAAAAAACACACGACGAAATCGCAACTTTTCAGCCACACCCTCAAGGCTGTCATTTAGAATATTCCCATGATTTACTGTTCTGATGGGTATTATAAGTAGGTTCAATGCCCCCATTATGATAGGGCATGTAGTCCGAATGTAGAAAGTTTGGCATGTGCTTGTTAGGGTTAAACTTTAGTAATTATAGTTGATTTAAAACTGTCAATTTTGACTCTAAATTATATAAGATAGTTTGCATTGCAACTGATTATCCACTTACCTCCTATCACCAACCGTCATCAAACATAGGCCTACATATGAATTCTATTGCATGTATTCACTGTGGAAGCATTGCGCGACTCCGTTTTGGGGCATTTAGGTTATATGATATGATAAAATTCGAGGACATGGGTGGTGGGTGACATTGATAGTTGATAGTTTTACGATGGTTCGAGAAATCTCAATCAGAAATTCTAACTTTGCGGAAAATGGTTTTGTTTTTACAAAGCGTAAATAACCTGAAAGCATAACAATCAGGGCCTGAATTTAGCAACTAATTTAGCAGATAAAATAATCATATGTGACACAAATATTCCTACGAAATAGGCTCTCATTTGCAAATTGTCCGGTAATGAGTGAGTGAGTGAGTCAGTCAGTCCATCCGAATCCTTTCGTCGGCAAAATAAGGAGAACCGTTGACATTAGAACCTTGATTTTTAGCATGAAGGTGCATTAGGGGACTGTTACCAGCAAGTTCTGAGCTGACTTACTTTTGATGAAAATTTGACCTATTTAGGTGACCTATAACATTACGCTTGGACCCCCAAGTCATCTTCCGCACCCTACTCATGTAATATAGATCGAATTTATCATTATAATAAATTACACAATGAAATTGCTGTTCAAATATTTGTATGAGTCCAGCTACTCAGCTTATAGTTGTCATTCTGTTATCTCTCCCAATTTGATTACATTTAACTTCCTATGATAACAAATGAATCACAGTAATACCAGAGTGCCTTTCCATCTCCATCCGGCTAATATGTGCAGTAACAAGGAAGTCCAATGTTATACAAATTAGACTTGTTTGTTTTCGTACTAGCTAAGTTCGAGAGTGGGCACACACGTTATATATGTTCTACTCTTCTATACCTTGTCAACATTTTTTCTATCGGCCCTGAATGTACAGACACACAGCTCTTTTATATTCACAACTTTAACAATCTGTAAATCGGTAACTTTTTTCTCTCAAATACCGCTTTTTCCACAGAAGTTTTCACTCGCACTGTTTCGAATTTGCAGAACTCTGTGTCGAAGTCATTGATATGCTGCGGGTGTGTAGTGCGGTCAGGCAGGGGCAACTGTTTCCCCCTGTCCTAATAGCTTCCCTCTGCACAGACTCGCCAAGACCGCTTCCATGTGCTGACTCAAAAAACGTAAATCGTGTAGGGTCGTGCTGGAATATCCACTCGGATATGAAGTGATAATAGAAAATTGGCCGCTTGAAGGAGTCGTTCGCACTTCGTAGTTACTTTGATTTCCCACTCTAATCCTTCTTACTTGATGAGGATTATAGCATCTTTTGAAGAGCTGAACTGATTCCACACTCAAAACTTCTCCCAGATGGATTCAATACAGACATGAAATAGATGGAAGAAGGATTTGAACATTTGAGTGCAGTATTTATTTCATCATCCAACAGATAAATAATCGGGTGAATGAAACCAGATATACAAAATTGTACCAGAATACAAACAAAGGTGTTCCATTTTAGAAAACCAAAACATGTTCTAATGTAACAGTTTTAACACCCTTTTGGTGTTCTCGAATAAATAAGAACAGTGGTCAAAATCTTTCCATTTTGACCTATATTCTAAAGGTGAACAATGGTGTCCAGATTGTGGCACAAATCCAAAACACTAAAACAATAAAAAAATATTTCTTAAATGGCACTCAGCACCAGAACATCTATGTTGAGAGCCCGTATTCAAGAACAAATTCGTATATTTAGAGAACAGTAGTGTTAAAATGTAGAAGTTAAGGACATAAAACAACGAATCAGGCGTCCGAAAATTTGTAAGTGTATTCAAAGAAATTTGAAACGATTGGTTATGGAACAAAATAATGAGGAAAATAGTGTAAAACAAATTTGCATCTATAAACTTACAGTTATACACCATTTGGTGATCATGCTGGACACTTGTGAATGTTGGTTGAAAGAGGTCTTCACTCGGGCAAAATTATATTTTTAAGGATTGAAATTCCGTCATAAGCAAACATATTTTCACGAAAATTATCATACAGGGACGAATAATTGATATAGTACTTTTAGAAATGTGCAATAAAAAACTTAATTCTGAGCCTCCATGGCACTTCAATATCTAACGTTGGTTTTATTATTTTCTCACTCTCTTGGTATATAAACGCTCCCCATCTAAAATGTCGTTGATTTACGATCTGGGGCCAAAAACCGGGTTTCAGTGTTCAAAAACATAGCTACCAGCAGATCAAGGTCACGCATCTGGCCCGTCTCAATTTGCAGCGAAGGGGCGACAAGTGTACTGTACATGTAAAACTTTTCGTATATGTTAACTTGATTCATAAAATCAATATATTATTCTCTGGAAACCATGATGATAATAGGTTAACATCAATATATCGATCAATTTCAGGGGACATTTAATATCACGAGGTCAACCTGTCTTCCCCACGGCTTGTGGTAAGAGATTGGCGTTTCAACCAAACTTCCCTAAATCGTGGAGAAGCCCTGTGATTGGTCAGTACTCAGAACACGAGAACGGGTGCGTTGATTCCAGATCTACATGTGCGACAATTAAGATGGGGAGCGCTTTTTTGTAGATCTGGTTTTAATCTGATTGCATATTTTCATTCTCTGCTTCACTTGGAATTTCCATTGGTAATATTATGGTTACGTCCTCTACTCCACTTAGAAACACTTTACATGGTGGGATTATCTGCACGACTTAGAGCTTCAGTTTCTGGGATCATCTTCTCATTTTGGAATTCTTTCAGTTTCACGTCCTCTGTTCCATTTGGAAACCTTTCTGTTGTTGAAATCATCTTCAAGTCCTCTGTTCCATTTGGAAATCTTTCAGTTGTTTAGATCATCTTCAATTCCTCTGTTCCATTTGGAAACCTTTCAGTTGTTGAGATCTTCTTCGCATCCTCTGTTCCATTTGGAAACCTTTCAGTTGTTGAGATCATCTTAAAGTCCTCTGTTCCATCTGGAAATCTTTCAGTTTTTTAGATCATCTTCGAGTTCTCTGTTCCATTTAGAAACCTTTCAGTTGTTGAGATTATGTTCACGTCCTCTGTTCCATTTGGAAACCTTTCAGTTGTGGAGATAATCATCACGTCCTCTGTTCAATTTGGAAACCTTTCAGTTGTTGAGCTCATCTTCAAGTCCTCTGTTCTATTTGGAAATCTTTCAGTTTTTTAGATCATCTTCGCGTCCTCTGTTCCATTTGGAAAACTTTCAGTTGTTGAGATCATCTTCACGTCCTCTGTTCCATTTGGAAACCTTTCAGTTGTTGAAATCATCTTCAAGTCCTCTGTTCCATTTGGAAATCTTTCAGTTTTTAGATCATCTTCGCGTCCTCTGTTCCATTTGGAAACCTTTCAGTTGTTGAGATCATCTTCAAGTCCGCTGTTCCATTTGGAACCTTTCAGTTGTTGAGATCTTCTTCAAGTCCTCTCTTCCATTTGGAAACCTTTCAGTTGTTGAGACCATCTTCACGTCCTCTGAAGGCTTTCATTTGGTAAAATCATGTTCACATTATCTATTTGAGTTGGTAATGTTATCATCGCGTCCTCTTCTCCAATAGGAAGCATGCCAATAAGTGAGATCATCTTTACACCCTCCGTTTCACCTGAGAACCATACAGTTGGTAGTACCCTCTTCACGTTCCATCCTCCACTTGGGAACATTTCAGTGGGTGATGTCATCTTCCTTTGATCCATTTGGGGACAATTCCGTTGGTAGGATTACATACCTCTACTTCCTGTGCTCGCTTTGGGAACAGTTCAGTTGGTAAGATCACATACTCTGGTCTACTCAGAGAGGACTCACATGGTAAAAGCCCATTCTCTCGATACAATTTGTAGCAACAACTCGACGGGGGAATACCTCGATTTGTAGCATGCAACTACTCTCATGAAATAGGGCCTGTTCTATTTCATACGACTTGTAATATGCGACTAAAATCGTACAAGTGTTCTCACCATGCAACTTAGCTGTATGCTACAAGTTGTTACTACCAATCGCACCTTGAAGATGGGCCTTAAGATCACCCACACGCCAGCAGCTCCACTTGAGAACAATTCAGATGGTAGGATCCTAGATATCCACGTCGTCTACTCTATCTCTTTCTCTCTCTGGGAATAAATCAGTTGGTCAGATCACATCATCTGGTCTATTTCTATGAGAGACCTCATATGGTAAGATCATACGCATACCATCTCCGCCAAATCATATCCGCTGATATGATCATCTTCACGTCTTCTGCTTGGGAAGATATCAGCTGATACCATAATCTTGGGGAGATTTGAAAAGTTGCATTTCTTGGAATGCATGCCACAGAGAAACAAGGCATTCAACAAGAACATCATTTGTCCAGGAAATATATACCATGAAGAGAACGAAATAGAAATTCTGCATCTTATTTCTATAAATAAAAGTAATAATTTCGTCTCCTTCGCATGGGAACATTTCAGTTAATGCCATCTTCACATCGCCTGCTTCAGATGGGAACATTTCAGTTGATGCCATCTTCACATCGCCTGCTTCACATGGGAACATTCCAGTTAATGCCATCTTAACATCGCCTGCTTCACATGGGAACATTTCAGTTAATGCCATCTTAACATCGCCTGCTTCACATGGGAACATTCCAGTTAATGCCATATTAACATCGCCTGCTTCACATGGGAACATTTTAGTTAATGCTATCTTAACATCGCCTGCTTCACATGGGAACATTCCAGTTAATGTCATCTTAACATCGCCTGCTTCACATGGGAACATTCCAGTTAATGCCATCTTAACATCGCCTGCTTCACATGGGAACATTCCAGTTAATGCCATCTTCACATCGCCTGCTTCACATGGGAACATTTCAGTTAATGCCATCTTAACATCGCCTGTTTCACATGGGAACATTCCAGTTAATGCCATCTTAACATCGCCTGCTTCACATGGGAACATTTCAGTTAATGCCATCTTAACATCGCCTGCTTCACATGAGAACATTTCAGTTAATGCCATCTTAACATAGCCTGCTTCACATGGGAACATTCCAGTTAATGCCATCTTAACATCGCCTGCTTCACATGGGAACATTTCAGTTAATGCCATCTTAACATCGCCTGCTTCACATGGGAACATTCCAGTTAATGCCATCTTAACATCGCCTGCTTCACATGGGAACATTCCAGTTAATGCCATCTTAACATCGCCTACTTTACATGGGAACATCTCAGTTAATGCCATCTTAACATCGCCTGCTTCACATGGGAACATTTTAGTTAATGCCATCTTAACATCGCCTGCTTCACATGGGAACATTCCAGTTAATGCCATCTTAACATCGCCTGCTTCACGTGGGAACATTCCAGTTAATGTCATCTTAACATCGCCTGCTTCACATGGGAACATTCCAGTTAATGCCATCTTAACATCGCCTGCTTCACATGGGAACATTCCAGTTAATGCCATCTTAACATCGCCTGCTTCACATGGGAACGTTTCAGTTGGTAAATCTGTTCTACATGGAATGAAGTCAAATGGTGAGATGACCTCCATGCCCACTGTTCCACATAGAAGTTAATAGGATGATCTGTGCATCCTCCTCTCCTCAAGGAGATAATTCGCATGAGAAGGTCATGTTACGCTCTCTGATCCACTGGTAATTACTGCAGCTGGATATATCATCTCGACGTGCTCTAATCCATATGGACAGATTTAGTTGGTGATGTCATCTACATGCCCTCTATTCAACTTGGGAATATTTAAGTTGATGATATAATCTACATGCCCTCTATTCAATTTGGGAATAAAGTTGGTGATATCATCTACATGCACTCTATTCTATTTGAGAATATTTAAGTTGGTGATATCATCTACATGCCCGCTATTCAATTTGAGAATATTTAAGTTGGTGATATCATCTACATACCCTCTATTTCATTTGGGAATATTTAAGTTGGTAATATCATCTACATGCCCTCTATTCCATTTGGGAATATTTAAGTTGGTGATATCATCTACATGCCCTCTATTTCATTTGGGAATATTTAAGTTGGTAATATCATCTACATGCCCTCTATTCCATTTGGGAATATTTAAGTTGGTGATATCATCTACATGCCCTCTATTCCATTTTGGGAATATTTAAGTTGGTGATATCATCTACATGCCCTCTATTCCATTTGGGAATATTTAAGTTGGTGATATCATCTACACGCCTTCTATTCCATTTGGGAATATTTAAGTTGGTGATATCATCTACATGCCCTCTATTCCATTTGGGAATATTTAAGTTGGTGATATCATCTACATGCTCTCTATTCCATTTGGGAATATTTAAGATGGTGATATCATCTACACGTCCTCTATTCCATTTGGGAATATTTAAGTTGGTGATATCATCTACACGTCCTCTATTACATTTGGGAATATTTAAGTTGATGATATCATCTACATGCCCTCTATTCCATTTGGGAATATTTAAGTTGGTGATATCATCTACACGTCCTCTACTTGAGAATTTCAGTAGGCAGCATCATCGGTATATGCCTTATTCCATTTGAAAAAGAAATTCAGTTGGTGCGTTCATTGTCACGTCCTCTGTTTTATACTTAGAAATATTTCAGATAATTTGTGGGGTCATCTTCAGGTCCTTTACACCACTTGGAAAGTTCAGTTGGTGAGATCATCTTGATGTCCTCTGTTCCACCCGGAATTTTTTTTCAGATGATGAGATCATCTTGACGTCCTCTATTCCACTTGGAAACAGTTCGGTTGGTGGGGTCATCAGCGCATCCTCTACTTCTCTACTTCTACATTCCAGTTGAAAAAGAATTTCAGTTGATGAGATCATCTTCATGTCCTCTATTCCAGTGGAAAAAGTTCAGTTGATGGGATTATCTTCACGTCCTCTATTCCAGTTGAAAGAGAATTTCAGTTGATGAGATCATCTTCACGTCCTCTATTCCAGTTGAAAAATCATTTCAGTTGATGAGATCATCTTCACGTCCTCTATTCCAGTTGAAAAAGAATTTCAGTTGATGAGATCATCTTCATGCCCTCTATTCCAGTTTTAAAAGAATTACAGTTGATGAGATCATCTTCACGTCCTCTATTCCAGTTGAAAAAGAATTTCAGTTGATGAGATTATCTTCACGTCCTCCATTCCAGCTGAAAAAGAATTTCGGTTGGTGGGATCATCTTCACGTCCTCTGTTACTCATGAAATCGAAATTCAGTAGGTAAGATCATCATCATATCCTCTACTCCACTGTGACTTGAAAACGTTTCAGTTGGTGAGGTCACCTTCACGTCATCTGTTCCGCTTGGAAAAGAAATTCTGTTTGTGATAGTATCTTATCGTCCTCTGTTCCACATGCAAAAGAAATCCAGTTGATGAGATCATCTTCATGTCCTGTATTCCAGTTGAAAAAGAATTTCAGTTGATGAGATCATCTTCACGTCCTCTATTCCAGTTGAAAAAGAATTTCAGTTGATGAGATCATCTTCACATCCTCTATTCCAGTTGAAATAGAATTTCAGTTGATGAGATCATCTTCACGTCCTCTATTCCAGTTGAAAAAGAATTTCGGTTGATGGGATCATCTTCACGTCCTCTATTCCAGTTGAAAAAGAATTTCGGTTGGTGGGATAATCTTCACGTCCTCTATTGCAGTTGAAAAAGAATTTCGGTTGGTGGGATCATCTTCACGTCCTCTATTCAAGTTGAAAAAGAATTTCGGTTGGTGGGATCATCTTCACGTCCTCTATTCCAGTTGAAAAAGAATTTCGGCTGGTGGGATCATCTTCACGTCCTCTATTCCAGTTGAAAAAGAATTTCAGTTGATGAGATCATCTTCACATCCTCTATTCCAGTTGAAAAAGAATTTCAGTTGATGAGATCATCTTCACGTCCTCTATTCCAGTTGAAAAAGAATTTCAGTTGATGAGATCATCTTCACGTCCTCTATTCCAGTTGAAAAAGAATTTCAGTTGATGAGATCATCTTCACGGTTGAAAAAGAATTTCGATCATCTTCACGTCCTCTATTCTAGTTGAAAAAGAATTTCGGTTGGTGGGATCATCTTCACGTCCTCTATTCCAGTTGAAAAAGAATTTCGGTTGGTGGGATCATCTTCACGTCCACTATTCCAGTTGAAAAAGAATTTCGGTTGGTGGGATCATCTTCACGTCCTCTATTCAAGTTGAAAAAGAATTTCGGTTGGTGGGATCATCTTCACGTCCTCTATTCCAGTTGAAAAAGAATTTCGGTGGTGGGATCATCTTCACGTCCTCTATTCCAGTTGAAAAAGAATTTCGAGATCATCTTCACGTCCTCTATTCCAGTTGAAAAAGAATTTCATCATCTTCCGTTGTCCATCTTCACGTCCTCTATTCCAGTTGAAAAAGAATTTCAGTTGATGAGATCATCTTCACGTCCTCTATTCCAGTTGAAAAAGAATTTCAGTTGATGAGATCATCTTCACGTCCTCTATTCCAGTTGAAAAAGAATTTCGGTTGGTGGGATCATCTTCACGTCCTCTATTCTAGTTGAAAAAGAATTTCGGTTGGTGGGATCATCTTCACGTCCTCTATTCCAGTTGAAAAAGAATTTCGGTTGGTGGGATCATCTTCACGTCCACTATTCCAGTTGAAAAAGAATTTCGGTTGGTGGGATCATCTTCACGTCCTCTATTCCAGTTGAAAAAGAATTTCGGTTGGTGGGATCATCTTCACGTCCTCTATTCCAGTTGAAAAAGAATTTCAGTTGATGAGATCATCTTCACGTCCTCTATTCCAGTTGAAAAAGAATTTCAGTTGATGAGATCATCTTCACGTCCTCTATTCCAGTTGAAAAAGAATTTCGGTTGGTGGGATCATCTTCACGTCCTCTATTCTAGTTGAAAAAGAATTTCGGTTGGTGGGATCATCTTCACGTCCTCTATTCTAGTTGAAAAAGAATTTCGGTTGGTGGGATCATCTTCACGTCCACTATTCCAGTTGAAAAAGAATTTCGGTTGGTGGGATCATCTTCACGTCCTCTATTCCAGTTGAAAAAGAATTTCGGTTGGTGGGATCATCTTCACGTCCTCTATTCCAGTTGAAAAAGAATTTCGGTTGGTGGGATAATCTTCACGTCCTCTATTGCAGTTGAAAAAGAATTTCGGTTGGTGGGATCATCTTCACGTCCTCTATTCAAGTTGAAAAAGAATTTCGGTTGGTGGGATCATCTTCACGTCCTCTATTCCAGTTGAAAAAGAATTTCGGCTGGTGGGATCATCTTCACGTCCTCTATTCCAGTTGAAAAAGAATTTCAGTTGATGAGATCATCTTCACATCCTCTATTCCAGTTGAAAAAGAATTTCAGTTGATGAGATCATCTTCACGTCCTCTATTCCAGTTGAAAAAGAATTTCAGTTGATGAGATCATCTTCACGTCCTCTATTCCAGTTGAAAAAGAATTTCGGTTGGTGGGATCATCTTCACGTCCTCTATTCTAGTTGAAAAAGAATTTCGGTTGGTGGGATCATCTTCACGTCCTCTATTCCAGTTGAAAAAGAATTTCGGTTGGTGGGATCATCTTCACGTCCACTATTCCAGTTGAAAAAGAATTTCGGTTGGTGGGATCACGTCTCCATTCCAGTTGAAAAAGAATTTCGGTTGGTGGGATCATCTTCACGTCCTCTATTCCAGTTGAAAAAGAATTTCGGTTGGTGGGATCATCTTCACGTCCACTATTCCAGTTGAAAAAGAATTTCGGTTGGTGGGATCATCTTCACGTCCTCTATTCCAGTTGAAAAAGAATTTCGGTTGGTGGGATCATCTTCACGTCCTCTATTCCAGTTGAAAAAGAATTTCGGTTGGTAAGATCATCATCATGTCCTCTACTCCACTGTGACTTGAAAACGTTTCAGTTGGTGAGGTCATCTTCACGTCATCTGTTACTCATGAAATCGAATTTCAGTTGATGAGATCATCTTCACGTCCTCTGTTACTCATGAAATCGAAATTCAGTTGGTAAGATCATCATCATATCCTCTACTCCACTGTGACTTGAAAACGTTTCAGTTGGTGAGGTCACCTTCACTTCATCTGTTCCGCTTGGAAAAGAAATTCTGTTTGTGATAGCATCTTATCGTCCTCTGTTCCATATGGAAAAGAAATCCAGTTGGTCAGATCATCTTCATGTCCTTCATTCCACTTGGAACATACATTCAGTTGGTGATATCATCTTCTTCTCCTTTGCTTTCCTGTCCTTTGCTGGAGCAGAGAGTGTGGGATATAATTTTAGGAAACTTTCCAGTTGATGGAAACTGGAATTCTCCAAGTGGAGTAGATGACGAGAAGATATTCTCACCAACTGTAATGTTTTCTAAAATTATATCCGACACTCTCTGCTCCACTTGAACATAACACATATGGTAAGGTCATCGCCACGCATTTTGCCTTAGTTACTAGTCGAAATAACGCAGTTATCGATGGTATCTCCATGTTACCTCTTTTTCTCGGAGAGACAGCATGCTAATGCAATCCAATCGGCACGTTGTCACCTTTCGTATAGGAGCTTCTACGAATCGATTTTCTTATTTAATAATAGACTGACTAAGACTATGTAGACGTATTTCACACCTGTATATGTTATATATTACGCCTGTTGTAGAATAGAGGAACAGATATGTCCTCACTCAACTCTGAACGCAACATGCGATAATCACCGGTGAATTTAGACAGTTCTTAGCTTTTGTGTATTGTTTCAACACTGAACCAATTACATGACGTAAACAAGCTCTATTGACACTAATTCGTCACTCCGCCCCCGATATACAAAACACATTAAATATAATAACTATGTTGGCTTACAACAATTACATCGGACAATTCGCTAAGCCAAGAAGAGCAATATGACAACACCACCAATGGGCGTCTTCGCGCTGTGTGGGTAAGCGATTTAACTGGAAATAGGCGCTACTCTGCCCATCCTTCAAAAGAACAAGCGCTAGATGAGCGCAAAGACCTCCGTCGAGGCAATAGGGTCCGTCGAGGCAATAGGGTAGGGGAATACATCACTGAATAACGTAGGGCCGGATGCCAAGCTCAATTCTGCATTTGTTGGACGTTAACTTCACTAATCTAATTACTCATGCAGGCAGATCAATTTGGAACTTCTGCAAAATCAAACCATTATTTGAACTGTTTTCACGCGTTCATTTTGGATGGACTGCAAAGCTGAGAATGGTATCCTTACTCAAGGTAATTTGATAAATTCAAGTATAATTTTTAATTCAGTTTATTGAAATGTTAATTAACATGTATGCTGCTGGGAGATGAACCTTTGAAATGGGAATTGGGACAGAGACACATGTGGTTTGACAAACAATAAACTATGATTTGATGCTTCATTACAATAATGCTGGTAAATATTTTATAAATGCACAAGAAATTCATGCCAAAATAAATAGCCCAACACCGCCTCCCCTCCGAGGAAATAAAATTTATCAGCAAAATTTAGAATAGTTATTTTTAAACAACCAGGCTGGTGGAATATCATCAACTAAAAGAGAAAAAATATCAGTAAAATCAGGGCATCGTCGATTGTGCTGGTCTTCCACAGTCAGTGCGTGACCTCGCAGTCATTTTAATATGCAACAACAACAACTTGGACAATTTGGTTGGCTTCGACATAAGTCATCAGCTGACAAATACTTTGCGATATATAGAAATGACTGGTGGTGTACTAGAAATCGTTGTGTGGTAAAAGCATAAAATGGCGGCAATAAACTTACCAGAAAAACGGCAAAAATTCGCATCGTCTATCTCTACAACATGAAGAGCCGCCATGTTGAATCTCCCGCTGGAAGCGGCCAACCTGACTCCGTAACTGGTGAAGCATGATGGGAGGTGGAACCCGACTACAGAAGCAAGGCCCATTGAAATGCATTGCATTGAGGATTCCCCATTATTTCAAGTGTCCAGAAACTTGGCCTCAAAATTTCGTCGGGAACCATGGTAAACCCTATTGGAAATCACATGAGTCGTGGGTTCCCCATATGACAATTTTATGGCGGGAGATTTCACGTTGCATCGACAGAGATAGCCTGCAGTTTACGCCAAAATGGAAATAGAGAGTGTTAGTAGGGTTACACCCATGGACACCTGAAGATATTGGTATCATTTGTATGCTGGATTTTTTGTTATTATTATTTTTTTTTTCACCCTATCTAGCCTGGGCGAATTTGGTTGTATAATTCTCTCTAAGGAAATAAAATACCTAGGATACATTTCCGCAGGAAACAATTTTGAATAAAAAACTAAGGTCCTCAATTTTGAATTTACCTGAGATGCTCTACTTGCATGTTATGCAAGTATTCTCAAAAATGACCCACAAACTATCAATTCACGAAATTTCACTGCTGGAATCAGTCAACTTAAGGTTTCAATCCATCGGACGATCTGATGATGACAATATATCAGCACTAGATAAAATCAAAATAACCGTTAGATCACGAGCCAGTTGAAAGTGGTAAACCAGCTGAAGAGGAATTCCCATTTGGTCCAATGCCGTCTGGTTATAAATTGGAAAACCACTTTTAATCGACTCTAACGGGTTTGAAAAAATTGGTGGTTCCTTTCGAACTAGGATCTACAGCCAGTTTAAAAGGTGATTCAAAATCTGGTGCTGAAAGAACAGGCGCGCTCCTGAGTATGGCTTTCAGGTTTTCAAAAGCTGATTCACATTCATCGGTCCAAATAAAATTTACCCTCTTTCTTAAGAGTTGAGTTAAAGGCTCAGTAATACCTGAAAAATTTGGACAAAATTTTCTGTAATAACCAGCCGTACCCAAGAAACGCATCAGCCATACTCAGGAGCGCGCCTGTTCTTTCAGCACCAGATTTTGAATCACCTTTTAAACTGGCTGTAGATCCTAGTGATGTTGCTGCTGGTGCCGTTTTGTTACAAGAAGGTATAGATGGTGTAGATCACCCAATATGTTATATTTCACGTAAATTTGACAAAGAGAAATTATTCTACAATTGAGAAAGGATGTTTGGCAATGATATTGGCTTTACAACATTTTGATGTTTATGTTACTTCTTCATCGTTGCCAATTACTGTATTCAGTGATCACAATCCACTTGTTTTCATAAGTAAGATGAAAAACAAAAATCAAAGATTGTTGAGATGAAGTTTGGTGTTACAAGAATACAATATTGAAATCAGACATATTAAGGGCAAGGACAATTTGATCGCTGATTGTTTGTATCGCATATAATGTGCATATGGTTGTCAACATTTTTGCTGTTGTAATATAGATTTTGTTTTGCAATAATGTTTTGAATTGTCAAGAAAGTTCCAAGTTTGAAACTTTCTTTTTTTTTAAGAGGGGGGGCGGGGGTGTCATGGTGTTGTAGTTTACTGTTAGACACTGTGGATGTTTCTGAAATGATAGAGCTGTGTAGGCTTGTTTCATGTACTGTTGTGTGGGTTGATCGCTTCGAGCTTTCTGGAAGCTTGTCGTAATTGTATCTTGGTCAGATCATACGTCAATGCTGTATGTTGTGGAATGATCTCGAATGCCCCGTAGAGTATAAATAGCCTGGCGTTCAGTGATCGAGGAGGAAATTCAAACGACTTTTCTGTGGTGCATTATACTGTCTTACCTTTGTCTGAAATTACGGACTGCTGGATTGTATATTCCTGTGAATTGACTCTTGGCGCTGTGTTATCTACGTGATTGAACTGTCGGAAACTGGACAACAGGGTGTTGGACTATCAAAAAACAGAAACGCGATTTCTGCGCGTCGGCACGGACTGTATAGAGATTTGCACGTCAGTACGAACTGTGAAATATACACCGGTATAGCTTTGAACAGTAAGACTATATTTCTCATTTATTTGTTGTATCAACCTTACTTAATCTGTATATGATTTTAGTATTGTAAATGAATATTTGATTGTTAATCCTTGACTTCACAAAAGTTTCTCTTACGTTTTTTCTATTATCGTCAGTTTGCGAGTGCCTTAGGTGCAATCCGTGTATAATACCTTTCCGTTAATATGAATTAAGTGGATTATCGCCTTGCTTTGTGTATGCCTCACGTGTATGAGGTAGATATCCAGCGCCATGGGATTCGAAAGGAACCACCAATTTTTTCAAACCCGTTAAAGTGGTTTTCCAATTTATAACCAGACGGCATTGGACCAAATGGGAATTCCTCTTCAGCTGGTTTACCACTTTCAACTGGCTCGTGATCTAACGGTTATTTTGATTTTATCCAGTGCTGATATATTGTCATCATCAGATCGTCCGATGGATTGAAACCGCGGGTGGTTGGGTGGGTTCAGGTTCCTGTTGCTTCAATGCATTTTGCTGAGAAGCAACAGGAACTTGATAATGTGATGTCTAGCACTGTAATATCACTTGTCTTTATTGCACCATGTAAGCCTCCTCTCTGTGTCTTGTGCGCTGTCCTCAGTGTTTTATAGGGTGGATGGAGGGTGTCTGGTTCCAGGCTGCTTAAAAGATTTCTTCTTTGAAGTAGCAGGAACACAACTGGGCTGGGTGGTGCTTAGTTGGCTCGTCGTGATATAGCTGAAATATTGTTGAAAGTAACGTTAAATTCTATTCACTCACTCCCTGATTCCAGCAGTGAAATTTCGTGAATTGATAGTTTGTGGGTCATTTTTGAGAATACTTCCATAACATGCAAGCAGAGCATCTCGGGTAAATTCAAAATTGAGGACATCAGTTTTTTATTCAAAATTGTTTCCTGCGGAAATGTATCCTAGGTATTTTATTTCCTTAGAGAGAATTATACAACCAAATTCGTCCAGGCTAGATAGGGTAAAAAAAAAAAAATAATAATAACAAAAAATCCAGCATACAAATGATACCAATATCTTCAGGTGTCCATGGGTGTAGACCTACTAACACTCTCTATTTCTATTTTGGCGTAAACTGCAGGCTATCTCTGTCGATGCAACGTGAAATCTCCCGCCATAAAATTGTCATATGGGGAACCCACGACTCATGTGATTTCCAATAGGGTTTACCATGGTTCCCGACGAAATTTTGAGGCCAAGTTTCTGGACACTTGAAATAATGGGGAATCCTCAATGCAATGCATTTCAATGGGCCTTGCTTCTGTAGTCGGGTTCCACCTCCCATCATGCTTCACGAGTTACGGAGTCAGGTTGGCCGCTTCCAGCGGGAGATTCAACATGGCGGCTCTTCATGTTGTAGAGATAGACGATGCGAATTTTTGCCGTTTTTCTGGTAAGTTTATTGCCGCCATTTTATGCCATTACCACACAACGATTTCTAGTACACCACCAGTCATTTCTATATATCGCAAAGTATTTGTCAGCTGATGACTTATGTCGAAGCCAACAAATTGTCCAAGTTGTTGTTGTTGCATATTAAAATGACTGCGAGGTCACGCACTGACTGTGGAAGACCAGCACAATCGACGATGCCCTGATTTTACTGATATTTTTTCTCTTTTAGTTGATGATATTCCACCAGCCTGGTTGTTTACAAATAACTATTCTAAATTTTGCTGATAAATTCTATTTCCTTGGAGGGGAGGCGGTGTTGGGCTATTTATTTTGGCATGAATTTCTTGTGCATTTATAAAATATTTATCAGGTTAGTGACGTTCATAGTTTATATGACGTTAAGATGGCCAGGGACACTGTTCCTATTAGTTCTATCAAGGATAAGGTTGACAGTTATTCAAATCCTGTTACGGAGATTTTTGAACCATTTATCCACAATGGTTTTGTGTCACTTTCAAGTGATTTTTCTAATGCTACTCCTGTGAAGATTTTGCGAGACACGGGTGCGCCCAGTCTCATTTGTTGGTAGATATTTTGCCGCTTTCTGATTCTTCATCTGCAGGCAGTAATGTCTTGATTAAAGGGGTAGATTCTGTTTTGGTCAATGTGTTCACCTTTCTGTAGTCAGTACACATCCTGTAACTGCCATCTGGCTTTGGAACGAGGATACAAGGTGAACTCCAGTTACTATTACTTGGTTCAATGAAGTCATTGTCCAATAAACACTGAATCTCTTTTTTCATGTAGTTTTGTTTAATGGGATTCAAACGATATGGGTGCTGCTTCCCTGGATTAGAATCTCCGACATTGACGTCATGTGAGATTTTATCAGTCCGAGTAGGAATGTCGGGAAACAAATGTTCATATTGACTGAGCAGAGTTCTTCCTAACGCGCTGGTTCAAGATGACGAAACCATCCACGAAACCGTCTTAAAACTAAATTGGCGCGGACACATAATTTCCTTCGTTGTGCACTGATATCTTCATTGTCAGACAAATTATATGAAACAATATGACCAAGATACTTGTATCTACGGATATAATCCAGAGTAACACCACTCAATTTAACACTGGGAGGTTTGAAATTTCTGTATCTCTTAGGCAAAAATAGCATGCACACTGTCTTATCATAATTATACAATATGTCGTGAGATTCAGCGTAATCCGAACAGTATTTAAGTAAGGCTTGTAAGGCTTTAGCTGAAGGACAAATGAGACACATATCGTCGGCATAAAACAGGTGACAGCCGACACCAGCTTCAGATAAAGACACATCCAGATCATGCAGATATAAGGCAAACAATGTAGGAGATAAGATACCCCCTGTCGAACACCATTAGCGATGCTAAAGAAGCTGGAAAGAGCAGAACCCCACTTTACCGCAAATTCTTGAAGACTGCACCATACATACAAAATATTAATAAAACACATGGGGATACTTCTATCAATTAATTTCTTTAAAGGCCTCCACTGATTGACTCTGTCGAAAGCTTTGCTTTCAATGAAGTCATTGTCCAAAAAATACTGAATCTCTTTTTTCAGGTAGTTTTGTTTAATGGGATTCAAACGATATGGGTGCTGCTTCACTGGATTAGAATCTCCGACATTGACGTCATGTGAAATTGCATCAATCCGAGTGGGGATATCGGGAAACAAATGTTCATATTGACTGAGCAGAGTTCGAAGTTCTTCCTGACGCTCTGGTTCAAGATGACACAACTTAGAATCCAAATTAAGTAGAATGTCAGAGTTCTGTAATTTCGCCGCTGTCATGGGCTCTTCACAAGTTTCATTATTATCAGGGTCAGAACTAACTACACTTAGAGGCTGTACAGTACTGTTAGTGCTATCTCTGTCTATGTATAACTTTAACATATTTACATGACATAACTGTTTGTTTTTACGCCTGTCAGGAATCTGATACATAAGTTACATAATTACGGTCACTTAATTTCTTTTCAATGACATAAGGCCTATAATATCTAGCCTTAAGTGGATTACCAGGAATAGACTTTAAATTTGACATGGCCAAATCACGAGCTTTAGTCAACCTGGTGCGAAAGTCCGACACATATTGTAAGAGACTACATGAGTCAAGATCACTGTCTAGGAACTTCTCCTTCAGCAGTTTAAGTGGTCCTCTAACTGTATGACCAAAGACTAATTCAAATGGACTGAAGCCTAAAGACTCTTGAACAGACTCTCTAACAGCAAACAATAACAAATATATGCCTTCATCCCAGTCTTTCTCAGTGTCAAAACAATAAGTCCTAATCATGTTCTTTAATGTCTGGTGAAATCTTTCTAATGCGCCTTGGCTTTCTGGGTGGTATGCAGATGATTTGTACTGCTTTATTCCCAATTCATGCATGGCTTGTTGAAAGATTCCTGGCATGAAATTAGATCCCTGATCAGACTGAACAGACTGGGGTAGGCCGACAAGTGTGAAAAACTTAACTAATGCCTTAACAATAGTTTTTGCCTTAATATTCCGTAAAGGAATGGCCTAAGGGAACCTGCTTGAAGCACACATGATTGTTAACATGTGTTGATTGCTTGACCTTGTTTTTGGTAATGGACCAACACAAGCTATAATCACCCTACTAAAGGCTTCCCCAAATGCAGGAATTGGTTGTAGAGGGGCCTTTGGTATGGTTTGGTATGGTTTTCCTACCATTTGCCATGTGTGGCATGACCTTCAAAATTCCGCAACATCTTTCTTTAAATTTGGCCAATAGAAATGATTTAGAATTTTGTAATATGTTTTGTTAACACCTAAATGGCCTGAAAGAGGTGTTTCATGGGCTAGTCTGAGGATATCTGAACGATATGACTTTGGTACCACAATCTGATACTTAACTACCCACTCATCATCAGGTGACACATCTGGCGGTCGTCATTTGTGCATAAGAACACCATTCTTACAAAAGTAACACACAGGCTCTTGAGTTACATCACACTCATCTACTGCCCTGTCAAACAACTTGGAAATGTCCTTGTCACTATGCTATTCATTAACCAGCTGTGATTTTGAAATTTTGTCATTAGAACATTCCAATTTGCTATCAAAATGTGGCTTATCAGCCTCGTCATTTAAACACACGAAGGTGTCGGCCAAACAAACGTCATCGATGACGTCATCTTTAAGAGACTTTTCAGACTCCTCAGCCAATTTACTCATGGCTCAAGTAACTGATACAGGCTTTGAATTTCGTCTTCAACTGGATCATGGATCTGATCCAAACAAGGCTTGTCAATTACAATCGGGTTAACCCCGACCTTATCTTCCGCAAGATCATTGCCAAGAAGTAATTGAACACCCTCAAATGGTAAATTACCTTTAATACCCACCGTAACAGGTCCAGAAATCAAGTCGGAAGACAGATGAACGTTATAGAGCGGAACGGGGTGTATAATTTACAGAATTTACCCCTTTAATCAAGACATTACTGCCTGCAGATGAAGAATCCGAAAGCGGCAAAATACCTACCAACAAATGAGACTGGGCGCACCCGTGTCTCGCAAAATCTTCACAGGAGTAGCATTAGAAAAATCACTTGAAAGTGACACAAAACCATTGTGGATAAATGGTTCAAAAATCTCCGTAACAGGATTTGAATAACTGTCAACCTTATCCTTGATAGAACTAATAGGAACAGTGTCCCTGGCCATCTTAACGTCATATAAACTATGAACGTCACTAACCTGCTTGGGTAAAGATCTTGAAGTGAGGAAACCACTAGGCTTTTGAAAGGCTTGATCTTGTTGTTTTCTTTTCAATTTAAAACGATGAGCCATTAAATGGCCGTCCCTCTTACAATAGCTGCAAACGGGAGACTTAATTTGAGTGTTAAAAGTGGGTAACTGAGACTTTGTATTTGACCTTTGACCTTTGTAACTGGGGTTAAAAGTTTTAGGCCATGAGAAAGAACTGGATTTGTTACCTGAGAGATTAGACTGGAATGAACTTGGCTTTACAACATTGACAAATGATAATTTGTGTGTCAGGGCGTATTCATCAGCAAATTAGAAATGTTCTAATATCACCATGGATACACCTTTTAAATTCCTCTACCAGCATAAGCTGTCTAAGGTTTTCAAAATTGTTGTCAATTTTAACCGAAGCACACCACCTATCAAATAACTGTTCTTTTGAATGAGCAAATTCTACATGAGTCTGAGAGTTTTATTTTTCACAACTACGAAACTTTTGCCTATAGGCTTCAGGAACTAATTCATAACCTTTAAGGATTAAATCCTTCACTATATCATAATTTGATGCTTGCTCTACCGTCAGTTGAGTGTAAATGTCCCTTACCTTTCCGATCAAAACACTTTGAAGAAGTAAACTCCAATTTTCTTTTGGCCAGTTTAAATTTTCAGCAATTTTCTCAAAATGCAGAAAATATTTATCAACTTCTTTTTCCTGAAATGGTGGGACGAGACGTATTTGACGAGCCGCATCAAATTTTGATTGTGATTGTACAGGTGCATGTGTAGGAAGAGTTGTTCGCGACTGTAATTCCAAATGCTTCATTTCTAACTGAAACTGTCTTTCTTTCTCTTTCTCTCTTTCCTCTTTTTCTAACTTTTCTCTCTCTAATTCTTTATCTTTTTGTAACTTTTCTCTCTCTAACTGAAACTGTCTTTTTCCCCTTTCTCTCTCTAATTTTTCCTCTTTTTCTAATTCTAACCTCTTTAATACCAGCTGATTTTGCAATTCTAATTTCTTTATTTTCAAATCATCAGCTGTTTCCTCAGTTAAATCAAAATCACTTTCATCCCAAAGTTGTTTGCTAACAAAATGTTTAATAATGAGTTTCTTAATTTTTTGCTTTCTCAAAGATGTTTTAATTTGTAAGAATTTACACAGCAAATCCTCTTTGCGTAGTTCGTTAAATTCCTTCTGACTAGGCTCTGAGGCAAACTGTGCTGGGTCAAATGACATGCTGATAATATACTACTCCCTGGCTTCACAAATTCAGACAATGTATCAATTTAGAACTATGTTGCAAAAACAGATCAGCTGGCAAGCTGTAAATGTAAACAATGCTCGCGGGCAGTCCCCCAATTTCTGTTACGTCATAAACGATATAGAAAAAACGTAACAGAAAACTTTTGTGAAGCCAAGGATTAACAATCATATATTTATTTACAATACTAAAATCATATACAAATTAAATAAGGTTGAAACAACAAATAAATGAGAAATATAGTCTTACTGTTCAATGCTATACCGGTGTATATTTCACAGTTCGTACTGACATGCAAATCTCTATACAGTCCGTGCCGAGGCGCAGAAATCGCGTTTCTGTATTTTGATAGTCCAACACCCTGTTGTCCAGTTTCCGACAGTTCAATCACGTAGATAACACAGCGCCAAGAGTCAATTCACAGGAATATACAATCCAGCAGTCCGTAATTTCAGACAAAGGTAAGACAGTATAATGCACCCACAGGACAGCCGTTTGAATTCCCTCCAGAATGACTAACTGTCGGGCTATTTATACTGTACGGGGCATTCGAGATCATTCCACAACATACAGCATTGACGTATGATCTGACCCAGATATAATTACAACAAGCTTCCAGAAAGCTCGAAGCGACCAACCCACACAACAGTACGTGAAACAAGCCTACGTAGCTCTATCATTCCAGAAACATCCACAGTGTCTAACAGTAAACTACAACACCATGACATTTATTAATCACAAAATTGTAAATTCTTAAAAAAAAAGAAAATAAAACAATCTGCATGGCATATAGCGTGAGTAACAGTCCCATCTGTCATCATGCAATGCACTCAATAAAAAAGTTTTACGATTTGATACTCAAGAGTAACTGGCATAAAGTATACACTGGGTTTAGCTACAACATGTAACCTAGTGATGACGTTTATATATTGACCTTATATTGTCACTAGGTTACAAGCCACTCCATACCACATTTGTCTTTTATTTTCCGTATGATATAAAGAATCAAGTTACGGCCACATACCTATCATTTCTTGGTAGATGGTATCATTTCGAATAGCGGTGACACACTGCCCGCAAAATCCGCTGCCGATTTCATCGCATTTCAGCCAGTTTTTCCAGCAGCACCCGCTTCGATCTGCAATTTGTCTTCCATGTTTCTTTTTGAAATGAACTGCGCATGCGCCAATGCCGTGACCTTTGTAAAACTTTCTCACTGTTTTAGGAGATGTGAGAGATTTTAACGACACTCTATTGTAGCCCTTATGTCCCTTGACAAAGGGTTTGTTACAATTAATGCAATTATCCATGCTTAACTTTGACAAGTTAAAAATCGTCTGCTACCACGCTTTCCGGTTTTACAAAGGTCACGGCATTGGCGCATGCGCAGTTCATTTCGAAAAGAAACATGGAAGACAAATTGCAGATCGAAGCGGGAGCTGCTGGGAAAACTGGCTGAAATGCGATGAAATCGGCAGCGGATTTTGCGGGCAGTGTGTCACCGCTATTCGAAATGATACCATCTACCAAGAAATGATAGGTATGTGGCCGTAACTTGATTCTTTATACCATACGGAAAATAAAAGACAAATGTGGTATGGAGCGGTTTGTAACCTAGTGACAATATAAGGTCAATATATAAACGTCATCACTGGGTTACATGTTGTAGCTAACACTGGGTATATATGCCTATACAGTATTATAGTAATAAGCTAGGGAATATTGCTATCGTATAAGTTATATACACGTTATACCATATCATATCGGTAGTATTTTATTTGTTTATTTTTTTAGAATATGGGATTAATAAATCATCAAGTTGCGGGTGCCTTGCCAGTGAACTGAACGTTGTTTGTAAAAATAACTGTAGACTTTCACTAAAGCTCGTAAGGAACGATTCATGTTGCGTAGACAACATCGCCACTAGAACAGAAGAAGTGAAGGCAAAAGTGGGCATATATTATTTATGTCAAAATCGCCGATTCGCCGTGTTGTCCCGGATTACACAGGGCAAACACAATTTCCTATACATGGAGGGGCAATGCCTGGTACACAAACAACTGTGTTTATCGAGCACCATGATTACGCTGTAACAAGACAATCTAACAATCATTGGGAGTTTGGCGAGAAAACATCTTCCACCCCAGCAGGGACCAATTAGTGACGGGGAAGAAACGGCAATCGAGGAGAAGAGCCTTTGGCCATTGCAAGTCGAGGATGGTGGTCTACGCGCTCAAACGGCGCTTGGTAGATTTTGGCGCGTTTGATCTACAAATGTCACATATCGGTTTTTATTTAGACAACAATTTGTGTCGGCTATCAGAGCCCCGAGGCTGGGCGATACTAGGGGAGAGGAACCTCGGTGGTGATACCGATCTGAAGATCGCCCTGGTGAGGGGCGCACGTTGACCACCCGCCCCTTTAAACTATCCACGAGATTCCGTCCACTGTAAATAGTTCCCCCTTAACAATCTAACTGAGATGTAAGGATATTGAGTCTATCTAATTATATTCAGGGGGTCAGAATTCACACTCCTGTGGTATGTGTAATTGGGCTGATGTTCATCAGCTTAAAGCTCGAACTACATGTACACAAACCACCCAAAGTGTCAATTCATGTAGTGTACTACTGTCGCACCCCCAAGACACGCGCCCACAATGCCTCTGGCTTGCCGCTTACATACCATACCTAGTTCTTATTATAGTCTAATATACTTCTTAGACTGAAGTAAAAAAAGTAGAATGCTTTTTAAGTGAAACATATATTTCTTTTGTTTTTTATACTTTAATTTAGTAAATGTTGTGTTCTGGTGCATTTTGACGGAATATATATGACTTCGACGAACTTTTGGAGAGTGATATATGTAAAGATACTTCAAGCGGAAGCCAATTTCTTCGCCTTATTGGATCCGGGATATTTTTTAAATCTATAGATGTAAAAGTGCATGGGCTTTCTGGTGCATTTTGATAGTATATTTTTTATTTGTTCTGGATGAACATGAAAAGTTGTTCGATCCGGAACTCGGTCCCGATTCTCATGTTTTGAATTACATGGGCCTGACCATTTCTTAAAACTAGACGCTATGTTCAGTCTTCATATAAGTTATATTTAAGAACTTCATAAGACTTATGCAGACGACTCCCCCCAGAAAATTGTAGAACTTTCTTCCCTATCTCCGGAACAACAAAAAAGTGAAAGCTGACCATTTTTAGTTTATCATATTGGGGTCATTTTGAGGCTATTTGCATAACCCACCCGAGTAGAGGATCATGGGTAAATTCAAGATGGCGGTCATGTGAGGTACCAGAAAAGTGATGTTTTGGTCATTTTTCTTCAAAATTCTTGCTTTTCTTCGAGGAAACTTGGCCAAAAAATATTTTATTTCACATCAGACTATTATTTACTGATTTATCATGCAGTTTTTGCAAAGAAAACACATAAATAAAAAATTTCGAAAAATCGACCAAGAAGTGCTTGCTTTGAAGATGACGTCACTGTGACGTCATCAAAGCGCCAATCTTGGATTTTTAAAAAGCATTTTCTGGTAGAACTTGACCCAAGGGTATAGTGTGATAAGTTTCGACCCGCTAGATCAAGGGGTAAGATAAAAATTTAGGGTCCTAAAAAGCCAAGGCCAGATAGGGTCAAAATTGGAGTAACTGGGGCGTATTCATCGAAGGATTGACCTCTAAGTTCAAAGGTCAATTGACCTCCGGAAATTACCGGACATTTCCAGAGATACAGGCGAGGAGACAATAAGCCTAAGGAGTTGGAGTATTGACCTCGGCATCGGGGTCTGTACAGCCTAGCCATGTAATACTAACGGGTGTATGTATACCGCATAAATCCCGATGCATTCACTGCCCTCTTCACTTTGAGAGCAATCGACCCTTCACCAAAACGTGTTCAGATATCCTTGCCCCCGAATTTATTACTTTACGAAAATGCCCAGACAAACTACGACGTGTAATCCTGGCATGTAATGATATGCATTGGTCAATTCATATTGACTGGGAAGTTCAACGGGAAGTGATGTCCTGACCGGAAGTGGCGCAGGGTCAAACGTCACTTCCGGTCAAGTGATCGGAAGTCCACTCAATGAACTTTGATCACGTAACAACACGCCAAAAAGGGCAATTGACACCGAGATATCCTTTCTCTACTACTGTTCACTAAATTACCAAATTGAAGAAAAGCGCCTGGGTAGGTAGCGGGATTTCAGCAGGGCACAGACACATATTACTGGATAGGACTAACATTTTTGTTTCATGTAAAGTCGAATGAGTAACTCCATTTAGCACTTGTAATAGTGGTAACGATTTATTGTTATTGATGACAGTATAAGGGCTACAAAGAAGGGGTGACCCAAAACTTGAAAATGTGGTCTTTCTCATTCCAGGCTGCTAAACTCTGAAATAACTATTTAGATTAGCGGGTCTGGTAATTGTGGTGGGACCAGGTGTACGGGTGAGAAAATTGTGATAGACTATAACTGGAGGTGTGGACATACACAACCCAGAAAGGGACACCTGGCCATGGACAGTTTGCTATGATTTAATCAGAGGACTGGATAAAAGCAATTTAAATATCTATTTTAACATGTTTAACCCATCAGTGCTGCAATTTACTGTGTTATTCAAAGAATAGTGCAGCTTTTTACTCCTCAGTCAATTTTGGCCTCGGGATATTGTCAAGTCTGTATGCACGTCCGTCCGTCATCGCGTTTTTAGGCAGAACCATTTGAGATACAGAGTACAGCAACCAAATTTTAAAAACTTATTTATCTAATAATATGTCAGACGCCTATCGAAAATGACTCCCCTCGGCCAATATTTTACCGAGTTATGCCCCTTTTCGGATGTATTAATATTTTATTTTGTTATATATGCTTGAATGCAACCAGTTATAGCTGCAGAACAGTGTTTGGTACAGCTAAACAATTATGAGAAAATTTTATTCTATTCTAGATGTCTACAACAAATTTACGTCTCGGACAATATTTTATGTAGTTAAATCCCTTTTCGGATGTAATAATTTCTAAATTTGTGATATAGGGTTACAACCAATTATATCTGCAGATCCGTGTTCGGTACAGCTACTACATTTTGGAAACTTCTTTATCTGGTTGTATTCGTAAAGCCTACAAACCAATCATCTCGGCTCTTATTTTACGGAGTTGTGCTTCTTTTCGGGTGGAATAATCTTGGATATGCTTGAATGTAACCATCTGAAGAACCGTGTTTGGTACAGCTACCAAATTATGGAAACTTATTTATCTAGTATTCTAGAATCCTACAAAAACCTACTTATATTACGTAGTTTCGTCCCCTTTTGGATGTAATAATTTATTACTTTGTGATATATGCTTGAATGTTGCCTAGCTGCAAAATGGGATTATTTAGCTGATGGCTAAGGGAATCGGTGATCCAATATTACATGGGGAATTTTAAACTATTAAAATCAAATGACTATATAACATGGGGGACACTGAATCCGCTCACCAAATTGTTGTGTTTCACGGAGGGAATACTCATGGCATTTCTCACGGTCAGATATACCGACAGTTTAGGAGATTACAAACCCCGACATTTGGAGAATGACTGAAGGATATGATCGCATTAATTGACAGCCCCCCCCCCCCCCCCCCCACCTCCTTCTTCCCGTCATTGATATTATGCATTGTAATGATTTCATCTGAAGTGTCTGTTTGACTTTGTGACCATACTTTATGTATAGAATGGGTACTGCCCTAGTCGTGGAGCCCAAGCCCAAAATTAATATTTCATTAATCTTGTCATAATTGAACATGAAGACAGTTCACCAGAATTGAATATAATAATTCTTTGGATTGTTTGAGGAACTGGGGAGATAATATTCATAATTTTAACGGAGCTATTCCGATTGGCAAACTATAGTTAAACCACGACGGTAAATATCGACCATACTGAGATTGGTCCGACATGCAGCCCCTACGTGATATTTTATAAACTGATATCTATTGATCGTATTCATCCCTAATAATCATGGCCACTTTTGTTCCACTAAGTACGGTAATTAACATATAAAAGTTTTCTCTAAAGACATGAAAATTATATATTTATATATTTTCTTTCACATTCTGCTTCATAAATTCAATATTAGCAATATTCATCTCGTAGCCGAAATTGAGAATAATATTTACACTATATAGCTTCAAACATGGCCACCGTCTGAGAGAATCTAGTCATAATTTCAGACACATTTGGCTCTTCCGTAATTAAATGACATGTTACATCCTCTCTTGTATCATATCGCACTTGATTTGTGGAGAACTTACTTGTACTTTAATTTGTTCAAATGTAAACATTCTGTTTAAAAATCAGCTTCTATGCCTATTGATATATCCTGAATCCATTGGGCACTGAATCATTTATGAACATCCGCGATCGTACGGATATGACTGCAATTGTACAGACTGCATTTAATGAACATCCGCGATCATACAGAGATGAATGCCATTGTACAGAATGCATTTAATGAACATACGCGATCGTACGGAGATGACAGCAATTGTACAGACTGCATTTATAGTCCAGTCAATCTACAGTCAAAAATAGCCCAACTTGGAACAAATTGCAACAGAAATAATTTTTCGAGCATCTGGTTCAGAGAGCTTTGGTGTACAACATATCAAAAGTCCTAAGCTGTTGCTGTGGTGGAAAGCGGTGAAATTTATGGTTGAATCAGGGGTGTTCAACAGCCGATTTTGGAGAAAATAACGTCAGAAAAATACGGCCGTTTAGGGGGTGGAGTAGATTAATCTTGAAATATATGTACATATATGCGATTTCCATGAAATGCTTCATGTACTTCATGACATAGTGGATTATTCTTAGCTTCTCTCCCCAAAGAAAGAAGATTTCGTGCTAATGAACAACATTCAACTCAATAGGGCGGACATCACGAGGCCAACTTTTAGCTACAACTTTTACTATAGTCGATCTGTGACCTAATTCCTATCCGCGACGTTTCGGTCAAGATATCAGCTAATACTTATCGTAGAGCTGTGAAAGTTAGTATATCATCCTAACCAATTTTGTATACTTTTCTGTCAAAGTTTCAACAAAATATGTGCAAAATCAGAGAAAGTTGCCAATACAGCCCATGTTATTTTACTGATGACGTCGGGTGGCCAGGTCGTATACTGCAACGTTGAGAAGACGACGTCATTGTGACCAGAAAATAACCCGGGCGGTATTGACAAATTTCTTTAGTTTTTAATGTATATTGTTGAAACTTTCACAGAAAATTATACAAAATAGGTTAGGACGATATAGGAAGTTCCACTGCTTTACAAAAAGCATCAGCAGATATTTTGACCGAAACGTCGCGGATAGGAATTATGTTCTAGACAGTTTTCATCTGTAATTGCCCATATTTCAATTGCTGGGTTTATAATGCAACATACTATCTTTCAGTTGGCATCGAGTAGGAATGCGAATTTGGTTCACAGATTTAAGAGTGAGGTCAAACAAATCCATATGCTCTTTATATTCCAGGGAATATTCGACGTTAAATGCAGTTGAAGAAAGGGGGGGGGGAGGGGCGGGGGTTCACACATTACCGCATTCATTATGATAGTACGGATTGGAAATCTGAAGAAATTCACCCCATAATAGTGAAGTTTCTTTATCTTTGGAAAGGTGAAACAGAGAAAATTCAACACACCTAGTTTATTTTGATCATGTAGCTGTATACTTCGCTTTTCGGAGGATTACAAATCAACCTGTCATGCACTCATTGGGTAACTATCTTAATATGCTGGGCATTTTTGAGCAAGACCTCAGAATTGTCCGTTATCTTCAGGGGAAAGGTCAATAAATCAGCAAAACGCCTTGGTAATACGGTGTGACCTTGGCCTAATTTACCGGATAATTCACACTATCTGAAATATTCAGAAAGAGATATTCAATTATTTAGAGTAGTTTTAGCATTTTCATCCTGTCGACATAATCCTGTTCAGGAGCAGAATTTGCGAGCCGCCCTGTTACCACCATTCACCCAGTCCGCACCCCCATTTGTCTCAAAAAAGATGATTATCGACAGTTCCAATTTTGGTGATCTCCGTATTCTGCATTGTATTGTCCGATATCTGAAACATTATCACACATGAGCGGAAGACGATACAGAGTTGGACTCCAAAATCCTCACAAATCTATATTAGATTCCCATTCTCGATCGTTCCCCTATCTAAGAACAAATAAAGAAAACGAAGGTTAGAAAAACTGGCAGAAAAATACAAATCCGGTGATATGGAGTGATGACGTCACTGTCATCCGAGCAGCCGTCAACATCATTCGGTTGGTATATTTGATGTCGCAGCTAAACAGTTATGTGTAGAAGGTTTCAGCTTGTGTATAACCTATATATGTCCTGTCGGCCTTTGATACATATCATTTAATACTTACCAACTTGCCCAAATCAGGGTTTCAGGTAATTCCTTACAAAGTCAATCAATTTTAATTAAAAATTGGCTGTAACCGTGAATTTGTAATGCATTTTTATTGCTTATTATTCTCAACGAACTCATAGCTATATTTCATCCTCTTCTTTGGCATTCAGGGACCCCTGATTCAGTTCCAGTGTGATCGCCGATCTATAGGTGTGAATCAATTATTACATTTTGTTCATTTTTACGTCATGTTTTAATTAACAATTTTCGAAGTTTTAACGGGGAAAGATATTGCGGGAACAAGCAGATTCGAATTCAGCACCCTTGAAATATCCTAAAACAACTTGTTACCAGCTTGTACCAAAAAAATGCCTCAGAAACATTTTTAGAGGCTTTTTCTGAATTTTCCACCTGTCTATTATATGGAATTGAGGTGCCAGCAACATTGCGTGGTAATATCAAATCTATTTTATCCATAAACAATTATTGTTACCATACAATGAGCAAGGAAATTTATTTATGTGCCTCACACGAAAGTTTATTTCTCATATATAATCAGCTACTTCAGTACATTTCATCTTTGTGGCGGCGTTAAATCTTTACTTGACGGGGTCGATTTAGGATTCACAACCCGACAGACCCATTCTCGATACTATCTACAAATAGCTGAGACTCACCACGTTACATTTCTGGATCGATACCTGTGATGAACCCAAAGTGTCTATCTGGCTATTCTGCTGACATATCACACTCAAGTGATAATTCTAGTCATTGATCTAAATTCTGATAAACAAAATTGGGGATTGTTTTCAAATAAATGGTTAATAGTTGATCCCACAAATCCATCTTAGCTAATTGGAATAAATTATGTCCGGGTGGAAAGAGAATATTACGGAAGCATAGATAGGACATGGGTGAAAATTATTTTTTCGTTCACGAAATTATCTCCGACCCGGAGAAACTTATCTCCGACTCCGAGATACATCCCCGGAGATGATTGACCAATGGTGTTGCAGCGATCGTTACCGCAGCTCGACTCTCATTGGTCAATTATCTCCGGGCCGGAGATGTATCTTGGGGTCGGAGATGTATCTCGGGGTCGAAGATAATTTTCTCCGGGTCGGAGATATATCTCGGGGTCGAAGATGTATCTCCGGGTCGGAGATAATTTTCTCCGGGTCGAAGATGTATCTCAGCGTCGGAGATAATTTTCTCCGGGTCGGAGATCGGAGATAATTTCGTGGCAAAAATCATTTTCACCCATGTCCTTAGACTGGATGAGTCTCTATTTCATATGTACTATTTAATAATAATAATAATAAAAAAAAAATTTTACAAGTAAATTTTCTGTTATTAAGCTAAAACTTACCTCACTTCCACTCTTTGCATTTCTTGTCTACATGAAATATCACAGTAAGAATTTAAATGACACAGTTATCTCCCCTGCTAGTCACCTGATTGCATAGCTACCCACAATTCTACTTCCTTCTTGTTCCACTGCGATACATGGTCTGGATGTATCATAGCGGGGAGGTTGGGTGGGCATCACTGGAAGTGAGGTAAGTTTTAGCTTAATAACAGAAAATTTACTTGTAAATTTTTTTGTTATTTGCGCTGAAAACTTACCTCACTTCCACTCTTTGCATAGAATGCCACCGTAAGGTAGGTGGGCAAACTGATACAATCCGTGGTAGTGATAAATGCCATACAAAGTGACTAGTTCAAAGTAGAAATCATAGATCTTCTACCTCACAGAGGATCCATGAAATCATACAACAGTAATAACCTGTATGCCTATGGTACACAGGGAACCTCTGTTGCTACTCTGACTTCAAGGCTGAGATGCAATATACGCCCCCCCCTTTTTTTCGAAAGGGGCCGAGAGAAAAAATGCACTCACCCGCAAGCAGGGTTACAACTGTACGCCCGGACTTTTGTAGCTATAATGCTGGCCTCGGTCCCCCTGACACCCGCTGTGCGGTCACAAGTGGGCCGATGGAATAGAGGTCGTTACATGCCAACGTCATGTCCCGGAGATAGTAGGAGGCAAATGTCGTGTTTGACCTCCAGTAGCACGCCCTCATAATGTCAGTCACCGATCTGTTGGACCATAGAGGCCATGATGCCGCTAATGCCCTAATCTCGTGACCCGAAACGTTTACAAGCGCGGCTTGCCTATCAGTAGCCGTGGAGTACGCTAGCCGAATCGTATTTTTGAGCCAACTCGAGATAGTGTTTTTACTTATTTCTTGTTTGGCTTTGGGATCGAAAGGGATAAACAAACGCCTCCTTCCCGCTCTGATCTCCTCTGTACGATTCAGGTAACACGCAAGAGCCCGAACCGGACACATTAACATGTCTGATTCAAGACCGGACGAAAGGAAATCAGATAAGGCTGGAATTGTGAACTCTCGAGATATGGAATCGTAGAGGGCTTGATTCTTGGCCACAAACTCAGGAACCGTTGTGAGAACTACCTTGCTCCAGTTCCTAGAGTGTCTGATGTTCCTTTTATCGAGCGCATGCAGCTCTGACACCCTAGCTGCTGAAGCAAGAGCCAACAAAAACGAAGTTTTGTATGATAAATATTTTAGCTCAATAGCCTCTATTGGCTCGAAAGGTGGCTCTCCTAATTGCCGAAGTACTAAGGCTAAGTCCCACTTAGGTAATTTCGGAACAGCCGACTGACCAGTTATCTTGTATGACTTGATTAGTGCAGATAAATTTGGATCAGTCGAGGGATTAATCCCAGTACCCAGTAGAATAGGTTGAGCAATAGCTGCCCTATAACCTTCTACCGTAGCGGGCACCAGGCCCCTATCCCTGAACAGGTACAATAGAAACTCTGCTACTTCAGGGATAGTGGCGCAGGATGGATTGATATCCCTCTCTCCACACCAAAGATCGAAGATTGCCCACTTTGAGTTGTATACAGCGGAAGAGGACGGTCGAATTGATTGTGCCATTCGGCGCCCAACCTCCGCTGAAAATCCCGCCTGAGCGAAGTGCTGCTTGAGCACTTGCACACGTGGTAGTGGAACAGTCCTGGCTGGCTGTGGAATGTCGACGTTCCGGGCTGGCGCAGTAGATTGTGCCATACCGGAAGCTGTCTTGGTACATCTACCAGAAGATCCAGTAGTTCCGGGAACCACGGCCTTGCTGGCCACCACGGAACAATCAGGTAAACGACACACATGTGTTCGCGGATCTTCTGAAGTACCTTCGCTAGGATAGCTGGAGGAGGGAACGCATATGCTACCATCCTTGACCAGTCCTGCGATAGTGCGTCCACTGCATATGCCGACGGATCCGGGACCGGCGACATGAACAGGGGTAGTAGATTGTTGCGCCGAGTGGCGAACAGATCTATGTGTGGCATCTCCCAGACATAAGCTATTTGTTTTAGTATGTCTGGGTGAAGTTGCCACTCCGTGGGAATTATCTGATTCCGTCGTGAAAGCGAATCCGCTAAGACGTTCAGTACCCCCGGGATGTGCCTGGCCAACACCGATATGTTGTTGTCCCAACACAGACCGAAAAAGATTTCCGCTTGGCTTTGTAATTGCGGAGATCTCGTCCCCCCCTGCTTGTTGATATAGGACACGACTGTTGTGTTGTCCGTCGCAACTAGCAGGTTCTTGTCGGTCAATACGCTCACCCACGTGCGGATGGCATGTGTCACTGCCATAAACTCCAACACGTTTATATGGTACGAGCGTTCCTCGATTGTCCATAACCCGGATGTCGACTTGGACTCGAGGTGGGCTCCCCATCCTTCCATAGATGCGTCCGTGAACAGGTGATGTGACGGACGAAACGGAAGTAGGGACACACCTGGCATAACGTTGAGTGGATCCAGCCACCATTGGAGGCATTGTTTGACTAGTGGTGTTACAGGTATCCACGGATTCAACTGCCTTTCGACCCATTGATGATTGAAGTAAATCATTAAGGGACGAAGCTGCAACCGCCCTCTTGGTGTTACGTCCTGTGTTGACGTCAAGAGGCCGATTATCGCAGCAAAGTGTAAAGCCCTGGCCTGAGATAACTTGAGGAACTGAGGTATCTTCGTCGTTATCTTTAGCCATCGATCTTCTGGGGGTTTGGCGAGAGCCCGTAGCGTATCGTATTCCACCCCCAGAAATTTGCGCCTTTGTGAAGGAATCAGCTCTGATTTCTCTTCGTGTGGGATGTATCCCAGAGAAGTCAACATCCTTAAGACAAACTGTGTGTCTAGGATTAACTGCTCCTTGCAGGCATTCCTTAGCAGGGAGTCGTCGATATAAAAGTGGTACTTTATACCTAGACTGTGCAGGAATTGTGCCACTGGTGTAAACACTCGTGTGAACACCCAAGGGGAAGTGGATAGGCCGAACGGAAGCACTTGAATTTGGAAGCGTCGTTTGCCGACCATGAATCTCAAGTACTTCCTGTCCCCCGGATGTATCGGGATATGCAGGTATGCATCCCTTAAATCCAGAGAAGTCAGCCATTCCCCTTGTCCGAGTACCGACCGGATAGACCGGAAGGACTCCATGCGGAAGTGTGGCGGTGGAGTGAGGTAGTCCTTGTTGAGGCGCTTTAGGTTTATAACCATGCGCATCTCGGACGTGTCTTTCTTGGGGACCAGAAAGACCGGCGAATAGAACCCGGGTGACGTGTCCGAAACCGGAAGCTCTATTACAGCTGCCTTCTCTATCAGCTTGTCCACAGAGGACTGTATCGCTGATAGATGACCCGTTCGTAATGGTATACGAGACGGAAGGGGATGAGCAGTCAAGGGAGGAAGCGTGTCGAACAATAGGCGATAGCCGTATCTGATCGTTCGAATGACCCACGCTTCCGTCCCGATCCTTATCCAGTTCCTCCAAAACAACTGCAGCCTTCCCCCTACCGGAAGGTCTAGTTGCTGGGAAACTGGAAACATTATGTCTCGGTGTTCCCGCCATACCGGAAGCCACCCGGTACGGCCCGAGACATCAGGAATCCTTCTTTGACTGCTTAGATTTCCCCTTACCCTGCTTCTTATGGCCATAGGTCGATACTCTTGGCTCTAAAGAAGTAGGCGCTTGGTTATGCTGTTGGCCGGAAGCACCCTTATTAGCCTTGGAACTAGGCGGGTTCTTCTTAGCCTTCTTCGCCTTTGGACCCGACCCGGAAGCCATAGGTCTTTTAGACGAAGCACCGGAAGCAACTGACCTGTCATGCTCTATACGATCCATTTCAGGTCGAACTTCGGCAACAGCATCACCAAACAGTAAAGAAGGAGCCGTAGATGTCTCTAGTAGACTCCTCTTTACAGCTTCCGGTGTGTAACTATGCATAAAAGGAATGAAGGCCTTTCTCCTTAAATACACTAGCATAGAAGATAGATAGGCATTGTGTACCAGTAAATCTTCTACAGCACCGGAAGCAATCTTCTGGTAGTCAAGAACGAGGTTTATACCCTCCTGTAACTGTTCTTGACTCTCCGCGCCCGACAGCGAAAATAAACCATCCTTTATGGCTTTAAGAAACCAGTCAAGGTGATTCGTAATCGCCACTCCTTGTCGAGCAGTTTCCTCAAGTACTGCGGCCTGTTTGTTCGTGCAAGGAACATCCGGATTACTAGGCACTTTAGTATTGCTAGAGCATAAATACTGAAAGTCGCCGTTCACCTCTGCAGACCGGAAGCTAAACGGTGAGTTATGTACGCCGTAACTTCGTGTGTTTGGCTTCTGTACTGGGAACGGACCAGAAGATCCTGCAGGGCGGAAGCGAGCTTTTGGTCTCAACCTTATAGCACGTTCCTCCTGCGTAGTGGGTTCTGCTAACGTTCTATGGAATAAATGGCAGATAGAATGAATAGCAGTTGAGGCCGGAAGCGTGGTAGCCGACCTCGTAACCCGGTTTGACTCTCCTGATTCAGTTTCAATATCCCCCGCATGTGGGACCGGAAGCTGCATATCAGGAATTAAGTCATAGATGCCGGAAATAAGTTCATAATATTTCCTAGCATCCGGATCAGTATTGGTAGGTTCATTCAATTCAGATCTACCGTACTGGTCCCTATCCACTTCCATAGCTTCCGGGGCTTCCTGCCAGGAGGGAGTATTGGAAGGGATAGTCCTCGACAAATTAGCTTCCGGTTTCCTAGACTGTTCAGTCAAAACCGGAAGCAGTGGCGTACTACTTCGGAATTGACTGGTCATCATCTCTCTCAATTCCTTCATTTCCTCACGTTGCTGTTCCATACCGCGCAGTATGGCAGCCAAAGTGGGATCAGTCACTTGAGAGTGGACCGGAAGCAAGGCCTGACGAGGTGTGTTCACACTCAAGGACCCTCCAGCTGGACGTGAGCACGGCCACTGTAAAGGTCGGTGAACGGGCATACGAGGTCGTAAACCGGAAGCACGTATAGGAGGACGCATCATACGATAAATTCCCGGTCCCGTACCTCGAACACCACCGGAAGCAGATATCTGACCTAAGCCACGCAAGGGCGAAGGTAGACCAGCAACCGGATGCCGCATAATTTGAACTGGTCTGATTGAGGGTTCTTGATAACGCAACTCAGACACAGGCAAAAAATTTGACATATTATGGGTACCTGAATACATACCATACTGCCGTTGTTGCGGGAACCTTAATCTCTGGTGGCCCAGAAGGCTCGTAGACACAAACGTCTCGGCAAGGGAACGAGGAAGGCCACCAGAGTAACCGGAAGCAGGTTGAGAAAATTCAGACAAACCGGAAGCAGCAGTTAACGGCGTAACTGAGCGACCGGGAAGTCCAGGCCTCGACAGCGTCGAGGAAGGTATTTTCCCAACCCCGGACCCAAATGAAAATTTAACATTAGGCTCCTCACTGGTGCTGCCCAAGTTTTCATAATCATAAGTTGACTCCGATCGAGCGATCGGAGTCCCCTGGCTTTCCCACGCTAAGCCTGGGTCCGTCACCGATTTCCCTTCATCGTCACATCCAGGCGTCCGCTCAATAGGAATCTCCACTTCCACAGTCGTCATAGTACCAGATCCCATATCTTCGATTACTCCTTCCACTTGTACCAACCGGGTCGATCCCTTACCTGATTGACCCTTCACCTGGCCTGAAATGGAAGTATCGTGAGCGGGGGGGGGCGTTTGTTTATCTTCATTTACATCCAATAGGCTGACTAATGAAGACCCAGCTACTGAACTAACAAACCCCCTAGACTCCTCGCCTACATTAGTACGAGGAGACTGTGCTACATATGTCTCGTTTGCGAGATTGGCAGGCATAACAACACTATTTCCTTCGTTAGCTGCCAGAGAACCGGCCAGATACACCTGGAATATGCCGGGCGCCCACACAATACACTCTTCACAGGCAGTGTCCCATGTACAGATTCTACCCTGGCGGCATGGCGGACACAATGAGTGAAGGTCATACCTAGGCTTGTCACCTCCACAAGACATGCATGACATTTGAGACATATTTTGAGCCATTATTACGCTGATAACTTAGAGAATACTTCCCAAAGGACTTCTTGCAGAAAATCAGACGTCTGAGGTAATCCAACTGTGAGTAGTTTCGCTAGAAAAGGCACTTTTTCACGGAGTTGACAATGTTTACTTCCAACCCTACGAAGCAGTAGGACAAGAAGGAAGTAGAATTGTGGGTAGCTATGCAATCAGGTGACTAGCAGGGGAGATAACTGTGTCATTTAAATTCTTACTGTGATATTTCATGTAGACAAGAAATGCAAAGAGTGGAAGTGAGGTAAGTTTTCAGCGCAAATAACATGACCTTTAATAAATATGTACTTTTGATAAATAAATAAATAGAATAAAAAAAAAAAATGAAAAAATTATTTTCAAGCATTTCTTAATAGGCAGAGTTACTTCCTCTTGTTTCCCGTTTAAAATACATTATGAAACAGGGGCTGGATCCAGTCTACCATGTCCTATCTATGCTTCCGTACGAAAAACACCAGGAACATACACTATAGAGGGGAAAATATGATTGAACAGAAAATAAGCTCGCAACACCTCCATAGTACAGTGTAATACGCACCTCTGCGTAATATGACCATTAAATATGCTCCTAAGCCCCCTAGGATAGAGAACTGAGACATATCGCATTATGTATTTGGCATTATCTAAATATGAGAACTCCTCGATCTGTTCCATCATGATATAAAATCCCTTTTTGATGGCTGGAGGATTTCTGAAATGGAAATATGTTTAAGATATAAACTGTTAGATTTGCTGCGATTACACCTCATGTGAATTTAATCATTTTCAAGTGAGATGGCCAATAAAAACATTCAAGTTGATAGATGAAAGACAACCAAACTATTTTGAATGACCAATAAGGGTAGCTATGTTGATATTTTCACCATGCCTCACGGCCAGTTTTATACAACAGCGCTTGTAAAACACTTGATAAAATACATCGTCTGGAAGTCTGAAAGTTTCGGTTTCTAGTCTCCTTCCATTCTGGAGTTACGATGAAGAACGTATGGTCAATTGTCCGGGGGCTGGGGGCGCTTTATCCCGCGTTTATTGATGTGACATCCAAACTTTGCACACCCGTGTGAGTATGCGCGCATTTTGGTGCGTACGCGTTTCCATACATTTCGTCGCAGTGCCATATATGGATGAAGGAAAGGGGGCGGTGAACACTCACGTTTCAGGCGTGCAGTTAACGAAACAATGATTTGTAAGTGTGTTATTCGGACTCATCGGCAGTATATCTGTAAAATGAACGACCATAGCTCTAGGAAAATTGGAAAACATCGAGCAATTCATCAATTGTATAGCTGCGTTGACAGCAATAATATTGCAACAACAGCGCCGTGAAATGGCAGAGAAAAGTACCTCATGTGAATATATTCTCAATTTTACGATATTACAGAATGCTCATCAGCCATCAGTGTACGGAACATGATTTAGGAGCATTCACCGGTCTCGAGCCCACCACCGGGTGCAAACAGGTTTCGGTTGTTTGCATCGATCAGCTGGTCGGATTCGTCAACAACGCTGGGTTGTAAAGAGTAGTCTCCCTTGCAACGTATGGTAGCCCGTTCGAAACAGAATATTGCTACATGCGTGGTGGGATTATAATAATGCTAAATTTTAAATGTTCCACCACTCAGATTTCTTAGGACTTTTGATATATTGTTGGTAAAGTATTATTAGTCAAGTTAGCGGAGAGATACAGTCTGTTGCAATTAGTTCCAGGTCAAACCCTAAATTGACTGGACTATTAATGAACATCCGCGATCATACAGAGATGACTGCAATTGTACAGACTGCATTTAATTCACAGTGACTTGGTTAGCAGTGGGTGTCTTCGCCGATTTTGTTGCTGTTAATATTTTTCATTTATTTATTTTTATCAAGAATATAATTACTTGCAACCTTTTCATATACCACAATGACAGCGGATATAATAAACATGCTTTTTATACGACCTACACCGATATACATAACCCTCTACTATATCTTTATCTATAAGATCATATAGTAGTATCAGTTGATATTATAGGTAAAGATGTAGTAGGAGGGGTATGTATATCGGTGTAGGTCGTATAGAAAGCATTTTTATGATATCCACTGTCATTGTGGTATATGAAAATTTGGGAAATAATTATATTCTTGATGAAAAAAATAAAAAAATATCAACAACAACAACAACATCGACGAAGACACCCACTGCTAACCAAGCCACTGTGATTTAATTCTCGAAACTTGGGGACTGGTTCCTTCATACAGTAAAAATCTCTCTTCTTGACTATTGAGAAGCATGTGATAATATATGAAACGAGACACACAGTCGACCGAGGAATGAATTATGTCTTGGCATAAAGAGCGGTAACAACAACAAGAGGAATCAGTTTGCCAGTGTATGAGAGCTTTAATAAGTAAAGTTCAACTACATGTATATTTGTATTTATAGTAGAGATTGTATTCCCCAGATAACAAAACTAAAGTTGCTACGGCGTGTCAAACGACGAGAACAATAACAGTGTAATATATAAGGTGTAGTCAATAACAACGATTTCTGTAGACATATATATATATCAACCATTTGTCATGGAAGAAAAGGTGGGAACCAGCCCTGTGGAGTTTATACATATATAAATACTTTCATGAAATATTTTTGAAAACAGAGATGTTAAAGCAGGTGACAGAAGCTCACTTTAATACAGAGCCTTCTAACGCCAACTATCAGTAAAAACTTAGCTAAATAATATAGCCCTCAAGAGTATGAGTATCATACTCGTGAGGGCTATATATTATTTAGCTATAAAAACTACCTGAAAAAAAACTTGCTAATTATCTAACTACCCGTAATGTGGTATTAACGATAACTCATGATGAATGCAGCTTTAAAGAACATCTTACTTTGGCAGGCAGGCTGTAGATTACCTTCGGGTTTAAATCAACAAGTTCCCTCGATACCTTGAACGACATCCACTCTGCCCTCGGACAGACTATGCATCTCAGAGTTATCTCCCATAGAGTTTTAACTCAGCAACACAGCTGCTTTTTTTCCTTCAATACCGGTACAATAACGGGCTCGATTCGATCTTGACAATTACGGTTGATTTAATCATTAACAGGTAGTTCCTAAAACCTATTATATGGTCGGCCTAACTGCTTATGAGGTAAGGGTACCGACAAAATTATATGAGCGTATATGAGAATATATCATAACATATTCACGCTACTAACTAATCTTCAGCAGTTCTTGAAGCCTACATGGACAAAATAAAATACATATACAAATGTCATGGTAAACATCACTGACGTAAACATAGAATTATTTATAAAGCAGTCTTCACATTTTGCAAACTATCCCATGACTTGTAAAACAAAAACCTCAAATTTTGACTAGATCGAAAGCCTGCAAACTCATTGCAGATGTATCCATTTTACATCATCAAAACATAGCAGGCTGGTAACCATGGTAACTCGGTCAAAGAATATTAAACAGCTCACTCTCCATGAAAGGCTGGCAGAGAAGTACAGGAGTGAAATGGCTCGCATGTTCCATTGATCAATGGTGCTCCCAGTTGAGAGGATTGACAAACAAAATTCAATAGGAAATAAAAAAGGTCAGACATTTGTCTTCGATTAAATAATGTCTGAAAACCTTAATTCTTTGTGACTTCGCTCCCGGAATCTTCTGAGGGTTCTTTATCCCTTTGTTCACAGAAACACAAAAACTGATGGCAAATTATGTTGACAACTTAACAGACCTCGATTGTACTTTCAAATCACCAAGGATGCCTTACCGCTCTAGTCCGGTCACATTTTCATACGGTCATGCATTGAGATTATGCCTTGACTTTGAGGCAAGATATCACTCGGTGTGCATTTGGCATGGTGACGTCATAATAGATAATTGTGTTACACAAGTACATGTTCAAAACTTGATATAATATAAACCATAATAAAAGTATGATGAGTACAATATTAAAGTTTAAACATTGATATCTTCAACATCAGAATAGTTATTCAATTGAATAAAACAAATAATAGCTGTTACATATTTCTATTCAAATAAAATCTCATACAGTACTGCTGATTGTGTTCATCAGAGACAATCAACAACATGATAAATGTATGTGCATGCAAAATACATTATCAATCAAATATTCCAAAAGAACCAACTCAAGGATGATCAACTGCCCATCTCTAAGAATGATCTAGTTTAGGCTACAGCTATGTGAGAATTACCACAACAATAGTCAAAATTGGCTTTAATATATGCCCGCATAAAACATCTTCTCCCCATAATGTATCCTCTAATACACAAAATTATAGTTTTCAGTGATATATTGATTTTGCCGTCACAGTGACCTTGACCTCTGACCGCAATTTTGGTATGTGACACCGACCCTGACCTCAATTTTGGTGAGATGTCTCCCCCTGATGTATCTAATTACACACAAAAAGGTGATTTTTAATGATTTCCTGATTATGCAATCACAGTGACCTTGACCTTTGATCTTGATCTCAATTTCGATATGTGACACATCATCTCCCCGTAATGTATCTACAGACTTGCCGATTTTTGGGTCACAGTGACTTTTGACCTCGACCTTCATTTTGATACATGACATCTTTTCTCCGTAATGAATTCACTCACAGTTAGTTAGTTTTCAACGATTTCCCGCTTTTAGGCGAGAGTGACCTTTGACCTCTGGCCTGGACCTCAATTTTGGTAAGCAACACACACTCACCAAAAATTGAAACTGGATAAAAAAAAACTGTCCCAGATATGGACGAACAGGAGGGGACAGACATACGCACACCACCATTGCCACTATACGTATGCCTTTTGGGCAGTGTTAAAAATACAAATGTTCTTGGAAAGAAAAACAACATAACATGTACAGTTGTTGAAAGTGATCATACACCTTCTACCAAATATTTGAGGGCTAAAGGCTATAAATTTCACAAAGATATCTCCAAGCAAAGTTCTACCTGCATGGGTGTGATGAAGCGATAACCCATCCTACAGACAGGAACATGCTGTAATGGTGAAGAAAAAACCCATTCTGCAGAGGTGCATGCTACAATGTTAAACAACTAATCCATCCTGCAGAGAGGGGTGAGCTGTAAGTGTCAATGACTGACCCATCCTGTGGACAGAAATATGCTATAAGGCCTCTGTTAATTAATCTTTAGCTTCTCATGACCTTGGGAGGAAATTATGATGATGCTGAATGCTGTAATTATTAATTATTTGGCTGCATTAAGATATTGCAATAAAAAAGAAGTTATGTATGTTGTAAACTTCGAGCACCAATGGAAAGTTGATGTCAACTTTGATATGTCAAAGACAACTATTTCCCCTAATTTCTGCAATTAGAACTGCAAAAAGCTGTGTTGCTGACTAAATCATGTGAAATTTAAATGGCACCTGTGACATATCATAGAATTTAGATCCAAGTAACACCCTTTTTAAAGAATGAAAATTTGAGGGGAGTTAACCAGATCCCAACTATATTTAATATAGGTCTCCCCTTGTAAATTGCTGCTTCCAATAAATTAGAATCAGCCACCATTATCAATTAACTTAAATGTCTGCATAGAAAAACGTCAGCTTGTGAATAGAAGCCCAAAAAAAGAAGCCAACAATATTATTTACCATCAGTATGAACTGGAAAAAAACAGATAGTCCAATTCCGTTTCGTAACAGGTCCGACTTTTGCATGCACCGGACTACCGCGCAAGGTTTGGCGCGCAACCGAAAGTACACTTGGCGCGGGAAATGTTGATAGCGAACACGAACAACAATGGCCAAAGATCGACTTGAAATAAATTTTCAATGGATTATTTCTTGGATTGTCCGTTCCTTCAGATAGATCTAGACTTCTAAAAGGTATTTACGAAAATTGATCGCATTTTATCGTTTTTGAGATCTGGCGTCAGCCAGAGGCTCTTTAGAATGCTGTAGGGAATGGACAAAAGTGCAAACCGACTCACGGGATAGCCTTACGCTGCATGAAAGTAGTTCCACAGAGATGAGTTTTGGGGATCCTTAGTGGTTGAAAGGCTTTTGTATGTCTATATTTAGTCACTAATAGTCACTTGGCATATATTTGATCCCTTATCTGCATTACATATTACTCTGTTCATTGTTTTCCCACAAAATATGAGATTAATACGCTCTAAAGTATGGCAGACTGGTATCGTCACTTTACCAAAGCTTGGACTCTGCTGAGAAAATTATACAATTTAGCTGGTTAGGTGTATATGTGAGACATGCTCTACCATAGCAGCCAACCTGGCTACCATTGTCTCATTATCACCTTTGCAGGCCACTGTTTGCTTTTCTCACAAGAGCAAGCTGTAACATATCTTATAATCTTTTCCTATCTTGTACTCCACCAGTCAACCTGTGGGATATCCAGAAAGTGTAATACATGTCTTGTCTTATCCTAACTTGTGACATAACCATCATCAACCTTGATGTCCAGCCCTTCTCACTCATAACACTAAATCAATCTCTATTTACCCCTAGGTACATGTATGTTCTGTACAAACTAACCTTAATCCCCTAGACTTCATTCCACTGGCCCCTTTTTCCATCGAATTCTCAACAGGTCAGTTTGCAGTTAAAACACAACACCAACAATACCATGTTAAAGAAGGTATCATATTGCTTTCTTTATGCTGGTTAAATTAACATGGTGGTGATGGTGTTCATCTGGAATCTCGAACTGACGTATTGGAGGAATTATGTATCAAGATAAAGAGCAAAATTCAACTATTTTGGTTGTCAAGGTTGGATGAGCACCTACTGTAGTGTCTAATTGGACGGAAATTAATTGGATAACACATGGTTAGCGTAACGTGTGCAACTTCCCTCATTATAGGACTACCTTTCATTGTTTCCACAGATCAATTTCACATAAACTACGATAAAAGTAACTCCGAAAATGGAAGTCATTGTGATATAATATTCTATATTTCGGCTTCCATTTTCGGAGTTACTTTTATCCTAGGATTGCCTTTCTTTGGTATGTTCAACTTCATTATGTCGGTACCTTGTAAGAAGGGCCGTTCGCGCCATAAATCCAAACGTTTAATGAATTTAAACGTTTAACTTGCACCAACCAATCAGATGTCATGAATTGACATTTGGAAGAACTTTCCTGTCCATAAGCAAACGTTTACTGTTGTAACGTCCAATACTTTAGACGTTTCCTGTCAAAAGACAAGCGTTTCCAGTAGTAATATTCTAGACTTTTAAATGTTTCCGGTTTAAGGGAAATCGTTACCGGTTGTGATCGTCCATTGCTGCCGCGTATGTTCAAACCTCAACATCAACACGTGTCCACTGGCAAAACGTTTCCGCTATGTAGTCTGTTTGAACCAATCAAAATAACCCTTACAAATATTCGCGCATATTGTATTCCTCATGCCCACCATGCATCATGTCCTGCGCAAATTGTCCCGGTGCCAAAGATATTCTCCAAAACCTAATTTATACCGGACACATTTGCCAGTGGAGATTTGCACGTGTTGATGTAGATGTTGGAATACACGCGGCCCAAATAAAAAACCTGATTGGACGATCACAACCGGAAAAGTTATCCTTTTAACCGGAAACCTTTAAAAGACCAGATTTTTCTTTTGACCGGAAACGTCTGAAGTCGCGAATTTACAACTGGAAACGTTTGCTTTTTAACAGGAAAATGTCAGTTCATAACATCTGATTAGTTGGTTCAAGTTTAAACGTTTAAACTTTTTAAAGCTTTACAATTTTTAAACGTAAGGATGCGTTTATGGCGCGAACGGCCCTTCATATACCTTGTCACAGGATGTAACTTGTGATTGCGTTTTAGCCACATACATTCGTGCCTGGTGCCACCTGTGCCTAACTTGAAATTAAATATATAATTGTGCGTTTATTTCATTACAAACTTATCCCCCAATAACCCAGCTACCAGATCTCATTAAAGCCCATAGGCTCTAGTTGTTAGATGAAATCCTACTTGCCACATGCGACAGGTAGATTTTTTGCAACTTGTCGACGGAAAAATTCACTTGCCGGCGGCACGTAGGCAGGCGTTATTTCGCGCTGCCTTGTTCTGCAGATTTTTTTTTTTGCAGCAAAAGAAGCCAAATAATTAAAACAATGCGTAATTATTGTTACGACAAAAAACATGCGGGCGGGTCATGAGAAGCTAAAGATTAATTAACAGAGGCCTAATGATTAAACGGTTAACCTATCCTGCAGACAGAGGCATACTGTAATGATGAACTGCTACCCAATCCTGCAGACAAAGGTGTGCTGTGAAGGTGAACAGATAGCATATCCAGCAGATAGGTTTGTGCTGTAATGGTGAACAGCTACCCAATCCTGCAGACAAAGGTGTGCTGTGAAGGTGAACAGATAGCATATCCAGCAGATAGGTTTGTGCTGTAATGGTGAACAGCTCACCTATCTTGCAGATTGGGGTGTGCTATAAAGGTGAACCGGTAACTCATCCTGCCGACAGGGAAGTGCTGTAATGGTGCATGGGAATGGTTGACCTTCTGCAGACAGAGGTGTGCTGTAAATGATGAACATTTAATCCATCCTGTAGATAGGGGTATGCTGTAATGGTGAATGGCTGACCTATCCTGCAAGCAGGGGTGTGTTGTAATGGTGAATTGTTGACCTATACTGCAGATGGGGGTATGATGTTATGGTGAATTGTTGACCTATCCTGCAGATGGGGGTATGATGTTATGGTGAATTGTTGACCTATACTGCAGATGGGGGTATGATGTTATGGTGAATTGTTGACCTACCCTGCAAACAAGTGAGTGAGTGAATATGATTTAACGTCAATTTCAGTCATATCACGAAGTTTGGTTCCTATTCCTTTTCACACCCAGAAACCACACGGATAGGGTCCTATATTCCTTTTAACACCCACGGGTGGAGTCCTGTTCCTTTTCACACCCAAGAACCCCACGGGTGCCCCAGTTAGTCGTCTCTTACGCCAAGTTCTCTGAGGGCCTGAGGCCTATTCTTACCATGACCTGGAGTGTGCACAACGACACCCCAGATCAATCCCTGGGAGCCCCATGGGGCTCTTGCAGACAAGGGTGTGCTGTCATGGTGAAAAGTTACCCCATTCTGGAGACAGGGTCATGCTGTATGCTGTGAGGATGAACAGCTAACCAATCCTGCAGGCAGGTGTGTGCTGTGATGGTGAACATCTCACCCATCCTGCAGACAGGTGTGTGTTGCGATGGTGAACAGCTAATCCATCTTGCAGACAATAGTATGTTGTAATGATGAAGTGTTGACCTACATGCAGACAAGGATGTGCTGTAATGCTGAATGACTGACCTATCCTGCAGACAAGGGTATGCTGTAATGGTGAATGACTGACTATCATGCAGACAGGGGAGAGCTGTGATGGTGAACAGTAAACTTATCTTGCAGACAGATGTGTACTGTAATAGTGAACAGTTAACCTATGCTGTAAATGATGAATCCATCCGGTTGACTGTCAGGGATATGCTGTAATGCTGAATGGCTGAGCTATCCTGCAGACAGGGGTGTCGTGTGCTGTGGTGGTGAACAGTAAACTTATCTTGCAGACAGATGTGTACTGTAATAGTGAACAGTTAACCTATGCTGTAAATGATGAATCCATCCGGTTGACTGTCAGGGATATGCTGTAATAGTGAATGGCTGAGCTATCCTGCAGACAGGGGTGTCGTGTGCTGTGGTGGTGAACAGTAAACTTATCTTGCAGACAGATGTGTACTGTAATAGTGAACAATTAACCTATGCTGTAAATGATGAATCCATCCGGTTGACTGTCAGGGATATGCTGTAATGGTGAATGGCTGAGCTATCCTGCAGACGGGGGTATGTTGTAATGATGAATTGTTGACCTACCCTGCAGACGGGTGTGCTGTAATGGTGAACAGTTACCCCATCCTGCAGACAAGAGTGTGCTGTAATGGTGAATGGTTACTCAGACCGTAGGTGGCTTCAGGTCACACTTCAGCTACCCAGGAGACTCAGGGCATGGATCTGAGGTAGGCAACCCATGAGAAACCCAGGAAGTCGGTGGAGTCAATTATTTGCTTGTTGATTTATAGAAAGAAGGGATGCTAACTCAGGTATGGGATATATAAATGTCATTTTCCTTCACGGATATGACCAAAATGCTACACATATTTCTTTCTAAAATGTAATCAAATATGGGAAGAAGTAATTCACTGATGAGACAGTCTCCCTGTTTGATATCATAAGCCACCATAGGTACGGTTAAGGTAACATGTTTGTGGGTTTCAGAGAATTCTCACAGCAGACCCCAGTGCAAATATGCTCCAGCTCCCTCTACAGAACTATATCAGCTAGAGAAACAATTCAACCTGTTTGCATTCAGTCAAGGTGTGGGTAAGTGGAACATTTGTCTGCACAAGTAGGTTTGCATTTTGTGTGGAAGAGGTAACTTGCGAACAAACTTAACGAAGTTTCCCCGCTCTGACAGTCTCTGTTGGATGACCTTGCGACACAGGTTAGTCAGGGAATGCGGCGAGTTCATGTTGGACGTGTACCAGTGGAAGAAGTTCTCGTCGTCCGCGAGTAGCTCAGCGGGAATGCCCGGCCCTTTCCATTTCAGCCAGTCGACGAGGTTCAGCATATCGCAGCCGGCATTGTGCAGTATTTTAATGCAGGGTACCTGGTACTTGAGGTCTGCGTTATAGAGGCCAGTACTGAGGGAGCTGACGCACACATAGAGAGGAGTCCTGCCTGAATAGTCGATCATATTCATGTCACTGTTAGCGTTCAGTAAGATGCGGATCATGTCCTTCAACTTCCAGTGGGCTGCCACGTGTATTGGAGCCTGACCCGCCTTATCGCCTCTACAAGACAAGGATTAAAACTTAAAAGAGGATGAAGAATAAATTCCTTGAAACAGTGGTCACTGTTGGTCTTGTGGTCACTACAGTGGTGTCTGATCGAGACTAAACAGACAGTAATAGTCAGATGTCAGGTCATATCATCATGCGCCTCGCCTATAATTTCTAAATCAACTTCTGAATAAGTTAATACATCATGAGTCTCACACACTCATATAGAATGGAATGGATTGTGAAGGTTATATTGCACAAAGGAATGGATTGTGAAGGTTATATGGCACAAAGGAATGGATTGTGAAGGTTATATTGCACAAAGGAATGGATTGTGAAGGTTATATTGCACAAAGGAATGGATTGTGAAGGTTATATTGCACAAAGGAATGGATTGTGAAGGTTATATTGCACAAAGGAATGGATTGTGAAGGTTATATTGCACAAAGGAATGGATTGTGAAGGTTATATTGCACAAACTACTTCAACTGGTAGTTATGAAGGGCACGTCTACATATTCAGTCCTTGTCTTTTGTAAAAAGATGGTGAGCTAAAAAAAGTGTACCTAAATTAACCGAGGAGAGCTAATACGAGAGCTGAAAATCGCTCTCCCAAATTTCGTGAGGGGAGTGATTTTGTTTTAATTGTTTAACCTACCATATTATATTTTTGATTAAATTATTTTATTTTTCAATTTATTTTCAAACGAAAAATTAATGAAAATAAATTATTCTATTTCAATTTAAACAAGTCAATATCAAAAGTGATGAAGATTTCAACAGTCACCAGTGGGTAGTACGGCCGTATGTACCAGAAGATTGAGCAAGCTCACTCTGCATATAATACTCGTCGGAACCAACCATGCGCGAAGAGCAGTGTTCGTGGAGGTTCTCGAAAATAATCGGCCGATAGTATAAAGTGAACGAGAAGAATGTTTGGCGAATGATCAGACGAGTCCCAGTTTAATATTGCCCAAGAGTATTGACATCCTACTGACTACAGGCTCTGTGTGCTGATAATGATGTGTAAATCATCTACCTTTCTTAGAAAACTTCGTCAACTGCTTCAATTTGTTCAAGGAAGATTTGCTGCAGTTACCGCCATTGTTGTCAGCTCTCCGCGCACGTGGCAAATATTGCACGATCCCATGCTAGGAATAGCCTGTGCAAGAGACTACCGATTGTCAAACAAGCGAAGAAATTATGGCCGCGCTGGAATTGACGGCGATCGTTTGCTGATTAAAATTTATTAAAGGCATTTCAGTTTATTCTCACAGTGATTTTCAGTGTGGAAGAGTTCGCAAAATTAACACCAACTGTCCGTACATTTAATAATAAGGCCGTTAGCAGACACAGCCTACTTATTTCTATATTTAATCTGCTGAATCTAGGTGCGCGAAAAACAGTGTACCTTGGATATGATTTAGGTGAGCGATGGTGCGCGAGAGCGATCGCTCACCTCCAAACGCAAGGACTGCATATTGGAATAATTCATCACCAAAATGATTTCGGGAAAATGTCAATAATGAGTTCTGTACTTTAATAATGATACACCAGCATATCTGGTATTCTCCATCGAGCTTTTGTTAGCCCCGTTCAACTTTCAATACTCTAACCTAGTAGATCAGTCAACTTGCATTTATGATTCAAGGGAAACAACTCCAACATCCAGGATGATAGAGTGATCTCCCTTGTATCAAAAAATCCATTTTTCCTTGGACTTTGTTGAAGACCAGTTTTTGAAAGCCGACAGATTTAGCACAACTAATTTTCTTGAAGATTTGAAACCCCAAATAACCAAGATTCTTTACAAAGTAATTGTATACATAGCAATTTCACACCAGTTTAATTTTCGATGAGTTAGGTGATATGAAGGGAATTCACTTACTGACTGACTGAAGCTCCTGCAGCTAACAGTCTCTCCACGGCTGCATAACTGGAGTGTACAATAGCATTCTGAACACAGATGTACAAAGGGCTCTGGCATTCCTTGTCAGGTTTATTGATATTAGCACCTAAAATATATGGAAAACAACAATAAAGTGAGAAAAAGAAATATGGTAGCAAAACTCTGAACTGACCACAAATTTCAAGGCAATACAATACAATATAACCTTACAAGGCCAACATGAAGAGTGTTTTGAATCTCACGTCCGACAGAGCACATTACATATATTTTTCAGTCCTTGCAGATCATATTTTTTAAAACATATTTAAATAAATTTAGACTGAACTGTGACTCAAAAGAATGTACCTTCTTTGACTAATATATCAACAAGTATTGGCCTGCCATGGTAAGCAGCTTTGTACAAAGGCGTACAACCATTACGGTCTGTTCGGTTAATTTCAGCCCCAGCCTTCAGAAGGATCTGAAAATAAGTTCACAAATTTTGATTATGCAACAAGTTCAACAATATTGATAATGGTTAAGGGAGTAGAGGACGTTCATTTCCCATGCTCTTATGGGGCTACAACATGGTCATTTGTCAAATTTTTCAAAACAAGCTGAATTTCCTAACAAAAGTACCCAGACATATCAAAATGGAATAAAAATCAACAAAAGACACAACACAACCATTTATGCGTTTACTGGTGGTTCGATAGTGTGATGGGATGGACCAAAAAATTGGCATTTTAAATTCAACGGTTGAAAGGTGCAAAGTGCTCCATAGATTAACATGAAGCTGCGCTATCGAAACCCCTCGGCTCTGAACCCCAGCTATTATAGTGTAAGGGTGTCTCTACCAATTGATTGGCTTGTGGGAAGAAATATTTACCCCTTGTATTGTAAGTGTACTTTCTTTGAAAAAAAAGAAAAGTTTTCCTCCCCTTAAATTAATTTGTTTCTGGAATAAATTGAAAGAGCTGTATCGGTGTCTCACCAAAACAGTACACATGGCTAGATAAATACAGTACATGTATACTAAATGGGATATGTATGTCATTTTCAAAAGAGATTTGCAAGCATTCTTTGCATTGTCTAAGAAAATAAATCAATAAATCAGTCATCCAATCAATAAATAAATGTGACAGTATACTAACATGATATAGAAATAATATGCAAACTTAACATAGGAATTAGTGGATTTTGTTAGACAAGGGGCATACTTTCTGACACGACTCATTTTTGATAGGCATCTAGTGTCATTTTCAAAACAGATTTGCAGGCATTCTTCGCATTGTGTAAGAGAATAAATCAATAAATCAGTCATCCAATCAATAAATAAATGTGATAGTATACAAACATGATATAGAAATTATATGCAAACTTAACATAGGAATTAGCGGATTTTATTAGACAAGGGGCATAACTCTGCAAAATACTTTCTGACACGACTCATTTTCGATAGGCATCTAGTTCAGGTCAAGAGAAACAATTGTATCACGTTATGATGTTGTATATGGAACAGTTCTGAAATTATCACAATAAATCATAAATGGATTTTTATTTGTAAAAAGGGGCATAACTCTGCAAAATATTGTCCGAGATGACTCCTTTTCATAGGCTTCTGATTTACGTGAAGATAAATAGATGTAACAAGTTTGGTTGCCATGCATGAAACGGTTCTGTAGATATCGCGGTAACGGATTTTATTAGACAAGGGGCATAACTCTGCAAAATACTTTCTGACAAGACTCATTTTCGATAGGCATCTAGTTTAGGTCAAGAGAAACAACTGTATCACGTTAGGATGTTGTATATGGAACAGTTCTGAAATTATCACAATAACAAATCATAAATGGATTTTTATTTGTAAAAAGGGGCATACCTCTGCAAAATATTGTCCGAGATGACTCATTTTCGATAGGCTTCTGATTTACGTGAAGATAAATAGATGTAACAAGTTTGGTTGCCATGCATGAAACGGTTCTTTAGATATCGCGGTAACGGACGGACGTACGGACGGACAGCCGTACATGATGACGACAATACCCCTAGGCCAAATTTGGCCGAGGGGTAAAAATTATTCCTCCGGAATACCCCCCAAATTCACTCTTATACAGTTTCAACTAAAACAAAACTTCTGAATGGCTAATAAATTGATCTTCAATAATATTCACCACACCTACCCCGATTCCCCACCCCCACCCCCTCCTGGAAATAGGACTGAAAAGGCTCCGTTTATCTGTTATACCGCTAATATTTTCTAAGAAAGTATGGTGTCCCCCTGTTTTTATTACATATTTAACAAGCACTATACATGTTTAGTATTATATAGCAAAATGGGACAAATTTGACCTTGGGAAGTATGATTTATTGAACATCTAAGAAGAAAAAAATCAAATTTCCCTATGTATTCAGTGTTATGGCTTTTAAGTGGTATACATGCATTTGGCTGCCATATTTTTTTAACGAGTATGGTGACCCCATATTTTTTTTTCATGGATCATCTTCTCCTAACCTGGTGGAAAAATCCTGAAATTTAAAAAAAAATTCAATCTCTAGAAATGAACGTCCTCTACTCCCTTAAGGTATAGCTGGAGGAGTACTCATCTTCGATAATAAAATTACAGTTTTTATAGGACAGAATGCTGAACTGAACAGGGGAGACAACTCCATACATGAGTAGCATCCATCCAGCTCAATCTCTCAGTGAAAAACAGATCTGAACCGTGTTCAAAATACATTAGGTTAGGTCAAACGAATGTAATAATTTATTTCTCAAGAATTTTGTTTGTCGTTTTACTGTTAGGCTCCTTTCTAACAGACCTGGAAGAACACTTCTTTGAAGTGCATTACTGGACAGAAATAAATTAACCTTGAATGCGACTGGAGAAAAACAGAAATGTGAGCAAATTAATGTGGTTACAAAACTGTGTGTTTTGTATCGCGGCTGAAGAAAAACACTCTCGTGACTACTAATATAACAGGAGCAGGCTGTGAAATTGACCAAGCATGCCAAAGCGCATCTCATGCTCCCTTTGTTGTATTAGAAATTGTACGAGAGGGTTTTTCCTGAAAGTGTTTTTCCTCAATGCGCCACAGTCACATAAAAGTCACGCAGCTGTTCTACAGTAGTCAGGCAGAAATAACTTGCTCATAAACGCGAGTGAAAAAAAAGATTTTCGCGACTTTAATTTATTAATCGCAGCCGGAAAACTCGCCTAAATCGCGCAAAAAAACAACTTGAAAAGCATAATCTCGACTGAAACGCGTCGACCGTACGCGTTTCAGTCGCGATTATGCTTTTGTTTTTTTGCGCGATTTAGGCGAGTTTTCCGGCTGCGATTAATAAATTATAGTCGCGAAAATGTTTTTTTTCACTCGCGTTTATGAGCAAGTTATTTCTGCCTTGTACTGTACGTTCGACCTTTTTAGCACAGCATTATTTTGACTGTGATTTTATGTGATGGAATCACGTTCAAGGTTAAGTTATTTCTGCCCTATACTGTACGTACCATAGTTATTTCCACATGGTTGAGAGAGACAGCTGCCAGTAGTGGGGTAGTACTGTCCTTTACACTGGGTACTGCTGGGTTACTCCACGGATAATTGATGTCAATGCACGAAGACAGTAAAACTGTCCGCACATTGTCACGGTCATTAGCCATCACTGCCAAGTGGAGGTCTCGTTCACGTGAGGGCATGCCCAGAGACAGAGTTTCGGCTCGCCCAGACTTGGAGTTGCCCATGCTGCAGAGATGAGGAAACCACATGAATTCACACACTGAAAAGCAATAAAATATGGTATGGTAAATACCTAAGCATAAGGCCATTGTCATTTGATTGATTGTTTAGCATGACCTTGATTTTTTAAATACACATGCTAGATGCTATAATTATTTGTTATTAATTATTAAATTTTACACCAATTGTATACGAATATTAAGAAACTGATTAAGTTTTACTCATGAAAATGTAAATCCCTCATCTATTTTAATTATTTTCCCTCAAAAACAGATGAGGGTTGGTCAAGCTAAACAACCAAACAAGTGACAATAGCCTGATTAACTGTAATAAACTATTTACAGAAGACGATACATCAGACCTTCAAATAAATTCCAGAATAAGAATGTGGGTAAACAGATAGGGGAAAATTATCAGTCTATGCCTTGCTTTTCATCATAATCCATGGGAATCCAAACAGTTTCTCACAATCAAACACTAAAGGTATCTACGGCAGTCCAAAGTCATCATTTCTAAATTGCTAAATTTTAAGGGGATTCCTGAAGAAAAGCCCTGCAGTCGAAAGTCTGCATCTCATGTATGAATAGACCCACTTACTTTAATGCTGAGCAATAATGACCATAACTGACTGTGATCCAAGCACCTTTTTGCCATTCAGATATATTCCAAAATATTTTTGTACCAGGACTTCATACAAATGTGTAACCACTTCAAACATTGACAAAAACAATTTGGAGCATTATAGAAATAGACAAACTTCTGAGCTCTACTCCACGTAAACATATTTAATGTACAAGCTTTCGACTCTCATGCCGGAGCCTTTATCATGTGATCTGTTGAATTTCATAAAAATTTCCAGTAAATATACAGATTGTCCAATTGTTTATCCGTTTCCATAGAAGATCGAATGTTATTAATATAATTTGGAGCATGTATTTTTCTTTTTTTATATTCTATTTATATTTTATTATTTTCAATAAGATTACTATGGAATGATCCCCCCCCCCCCCTTCCCTTCTGTATTTCTTAAAAATACTGTTGAAAAGATTTGTATGATTCAGCAAAAATTAGATTCTGATGATCTTTAGATTTTTTTCATTAGTTCCAATAAATTGACCTGATTTCAAAGAATAGGACTATCCCATCATTTCAATGGAAAAAAAAGACAATGTTGGATGGTATAATGCAGTGAATATGATAATATTCACATAGTTCTTCAAATTTTAATCTCCAAATTAAATAATTACTTCAAGCAGCATGTTTTTTTACCTAATTCCTAGTACTATTTGAATCCCGAGTTAGCCTGTTGCTTGAATTTAATCAATTAGTTTTTGACACAAGGAAACATTCTCAGGGGAAACTGCCATACACATGTGCCCCTACAAACCTGACAATTTCCAACATGGACAATCCCTAGGATTGATGTGGATAACTCAGACAGTGATCAAGGGTGGATCCAGCGAAAATTCATAGGGAGGGGGGAGGGGGTGAGGGGGGGGAGTAGTCCAGCATAACGCGACACCAGGCTTTCTTTTTTAATATGTTGTTGTTTACTGACAAGCCTGGTAGTCACGTCGGTTTTCATAGTGAACGCAAATCAAACTACCACCCCCAACATATGAGCGGGAAAAATGGCCCAAAATGAAAAAATAAAGAATTTCCCTGCCCACTCACCTTGATAATTTCAAATACCAATACCTACTGCATTCATATCACGTAATTCCAAACTCTGACAGGTCTGATAACACACGAGTGCACCCTGGCAATCTAGAGTTATTTTTCCTGCGAAGAATTTCTTCTCGCAAATATGGCGACAATAGAAAATCCTTGACCTTAAGACCTTATTTGGGGGTATCACTGGCTCACACAACTCGTCACATAGTACGGGGAAACCCAGAGGACAAAGGGGTCTTCGTTAATTATCGTGTTATTTCCCATATCATTGAATAACAATAAAACAGACCTTGTTTCGACTAAACTGAAGAAAAAAATCAACCTGATCAGCGCCAATTTATTCATTACTTCGTTTCCACATTCCTTACAAGTGCACCAATACAAATACTTGCAACAGTAATTTGTTAGTTCAGATTTCCTCACAAGGAACATAACCTGTCATTACGGGAGACCCCTTTGTCCTCTGGGGTTTCCCCATACTATGTGGCGAGTTGTGTGAGCACGTGATACCCCCAAATAAGGTCTAAGGTCAAGGATTTTCTATTGTCGCCATATTTGCGAGAAGAAATTCTTCGCAGGAAAAATACCTCTAGATTGCCAGGGTGCACTCGTGTGTTATCAGACCTGTCAGAGTTTGGAATTACGTGATATGAATGCAGTAGGTATTGGTATTTGAAATTATCAAGGTGAGTGGGCAGGGAAATTCTTTATTTTTTCATTTTGGGCCATTTTTCCCGCTCATATGTTGGGGGTGGTAGTTTGATTTGCGTTCACTATGAAAACCGACGTGACTACCAGGCTTGTCAGTAAACAACAACATATATTAAAAAAGAAAGCCTGGTGTCACGTTATACTGGACTAGGGGGAGGGAGGGGGTCGACTATTGCAGCCCACCAGATGAGAGCGGCCCCGGAATCTCCAGGGTCCTAGATCGCTGGAGATGCGTTCTGAGCATTTTCCCAGAAAAAAAAACACTGATCATAATGTATCATATGCAGATTTATCAGGTTGGGGAGAATACCTTGATCGAGGTATTATACCTTGATTGGGGTATTATACCTTGATCGAGGTATTAGCCTATACCTCGATTGGGGTATAGGGCTATGTCAACTTCAGTTTTTATATATTTATGGAAAATGTGGACATTCACACATATGCCGGACTGCATGAATTTTCCAACAGCATCCATTGTTTCATTATTCCATGATTTTCACGTCAACGTATTGCTTCGTTTTATGCGACTAATCATTCAAATTAGCCACTTCAATATTTCAAAAATGAAACATGGCTTCAAATTACATATTCGGTGAAATTTATTCTGTAAATGAAAATAGCATGGGGTGGCATACTTCCATATCAAGGTCATGCGCAAATTGCAGGATTTGAGAGGCAATGCCTAGTTAATAAATCAAGTTTTTAACTGACAGATACATAATCTAAACTGCTAGCATGTGCACATAAAAAACAGACCTCTGCTCTGGTTATTATGACACTGCCATGTGTATGCATGCTAGGAGATTGTGCATTGCATCAGACAATTTAATCTAATTTATTCATCAGTCAGTGCATCTACATTCATGCAACATGGATATGACTTTGAGATGGAAGTATGCCATCACATGCCATTTTCATTTACATAATAAATTTCACCGAATATGTCATTTGAAGCCATGTTTCATTTTTGAAATATTAGAGTGGCTAATTTGATTGATTAGTCGCATAAAACGAAACAATAAGTTGCTGTGAAAATCGTGGAACAATGAAGCCATAGATGTTGTTGAAAGATCCATACAGTCCAGGGTATGTGTGGATGTCCATATTTTCCATAAATTGACAAAAACTGAAGTTGACATAGCCCTATACCCCAATCGAGGTATAGGCCTATACCTCGATCGAGGTATAATACCCCGATAAAGGTATAATATCTCGATCGAGGTATTTTCCCCAACCTGTTTATGGTACAAACTACATGATGGTCTGTTTAATACACATATATAGTAATCCACATTGGTTTAATTTACATATCATTTCAACACATTATTTCTACGTTGAATCCCAGGGTTCGCTGATCCCTGAGTTCTGAGTGGTGGGGTGGGGTGGGGTGGGGGGGGGTCGTAGATCCACTCTTGCGGTGATAATGCACATTTGACAGTGATTAACAGCAATTACCGTACAAGTCACCCCCACAGTATACCAAAAATGTGTACGATTGTTTCCAATTATAATATAACAGGTTACCTAAGAGGGCGACTGTAAATTGATACGGGAGATGTTATTAAGACATAAAATCGTGCAAAAACGCCAGTTTTCGACACCTATCGGTAACAACAGTGTAGTACACAAAGCAAGCAGGTGACTTTAAGAAACTGTTTAGAACGTCAGAGTCGACAACAAGGTCATGAAATAGTATACTTACATTAGCAAATATCGAAATATTCGTGAGAAATATTGAATGTGACTGTGAATTATTGGCTTCCAGATTTTTACGTCGTCGCCATGTTGGATATTCCCCAGATCAGGGAGCATTGATTGTTTGGAACAGCGAGGTCAGGTCGCGCCCTTTTTCGGGAACCCTTCGGAGTATCAGGAGCTATGCATAAAATTTGGTTAACTCTCGAGCTAATATCGGCTCCGAAATCCACTACAGCATTACGTTGGGGAGTACACATCTCTTTCCAACATAGGATTTCATTGAACCATTTTTAATATGGAGTAATATGAAATATTACGCACGTAATATGAAATATTACGAGTGTCAAACGCACAGACCTAGTTAGAGGGGATCTTGAGGCGGTATGGACCAACGTCTACACGAATGGGCATTCCTACCTCATTGGATCAGTTTACATTCCACCGGAGGACATTAGAGCTATGGCAGCCTTTTCGACACAATTAGATAGAGTTAGTAGGGAGCCTCACACTCTCATCATTACAGGAGATTTTAATGCCAAGCACCCCTACTGGTTTAACAAGAAAGTTAACCTTCTCGGACCATTACTCCTGGACATTTTGCACAAACACAATCTACATATAGTCAACAATAGCAGACCAACAAGGGACAGCTCCATAATAGACCTTACCATGGTACAGGGAGGAATAGATAGTGATATTTCGGAATGGGCGGTCAGAGAAGAGGTTTTTTTGGCTACAGACCATAGACTGATAACTTTCAGGATTGGTCATCGACAATCAAATTTCCGGGAAAGCAAGTGGGATTTTCGGAATACAGACTGGGCTAATTGGGAAACCGAGACAAACATCGTCTTCAGCGAATGGCTCTCGGCTCTATCTGACACAGAGAAAGATGTAGAGACGGTGTATACTAAATTTCGCCATACCCTGTTGGAACTAGCTGATAAGAACATTAAGCGCAAAACTGTATGTCCACACAGCAAAAGCTGGTGGAATGCAGATGTAGGCGCCAAAGCAAACAATCTTAGAGCCAGGTACAGAAAGCCAAACAAGAGTTTAAAGAAGCAGTAGACAAGGCGATAGAGGAACACTGGAAAAGCCTCATTGACCAACTCAACTCAGGGGATCCACAGAAATTTTGGCCAGTTGTCAACAAAACTATCAATCCAAAAGTTAAGAACATAATACAGCCAATCGAACGGGCTGATGGATCTCTGGCAGCTGAAGATACAGACATCCTACAAGAGATGGTAGGGGTGTATGGCTCAGAGAACTTAGAAGTTCAGAACAATACCATCTGGTATAGCACCATAGAAGAACTAGGTGCTTGGCTGGTCCAAGAAGAATCCAAGGATTTAGATAAGATGGATGCCCCTGCTCAGCTGTCATCTGAGAACACTGACCTTACTCTTGAAGAAGTTCAGCTAGCGATAGAAGCTACCCCCTTGCACTCCTCACCTAGTCCCGAGGAGAAGATTTTCTCAATTATGATAAAGAAAGGGGGGATAGAGTTAGCACTAACCCTGACCAAAATATTGCAGCTATTTTGGAGCTCGGGAAAGTTACCCACTGCCTTTAAACAGGACCCCAAGGTCCTGCTCCCAAAGCCTGGGAAAGACAACTACCATTCTGTTAAGGCATATAGACCTATCACCCTGGAGAGTGTCTTGGGTAAGATCATGGAGAGGGTGGTTCAGAGACGCCTCATCTGGAGATTGGAGTGCGATGGCTCTCTTCCAGACACTAACGAGTCATATAGAAAGTTTAGATCAAGCACACATGCACTCATTCGCCTGGTCCAAAAAATATATGAGGCTCGGAATAGGGGAGAATATGCCATTCTGGTGATTATGGATTTTGACAGCTGCTTTGAGCGTGTTTGGAGATCGGGGCTGATATGCAAGCTGTATAACATGGGTATAAGAGGCAGGTTACTGTGTTATATCTCAGAATTTCTTAGTGAACGACAGTCCAAGTTCACTGTCAATGAGGCATCCACTGGATGGCTTCCGTCCAAACTGGGTATCCCACAGGGGTCTGTGCTCTCTCCCACTCTGTGCAATGTGTACACTTCAGATGCTACGAAAGGACTTAGTCCCTCGTCTGACCACACAGAGTATGCAGATGATAACACCATCCTGGGAAGTGGCCCTAACTTAGATATTCTGGTAGATGAGGTAAACAGGGAGATAGACACAGTAGGCAAAACTTGGTGTAGTGACTGGAACATGGTCATGTCAGCGAACAAAACCTGCGGGTTATTGTTCGCTCCACCAAACATGGTAAGGAAAGAAGTCACCTTAGTCCTGAAAGGGGAAAAAATTAACATGGTACGCTCTAAAAAACTTCTTGGTGTTGTATTGGATGACCAACTCAAATTCACTGAGCATTCCAATGCCAGGCAGTCAGCAGCTTTTGGTGCCCTTAGATCCTTATCTGACTTTGCTCGAGCTAAATCTAGATGCTCAACCCCCAACTTCGTTAATCTGTACAAAACATTGGTCTTGCCCCGTTTAGAGTATGGCATTGCTGTGATGGCAGCTTCAGGTAAGGAAGCATGCTTTGAGAAGGTGCACAGACTAGCTCTTCTAAAAGCGACTGGATGTCTCAATTCCACATCCACAGAAACACTGGAAGTCCTGACTAATTGTACACCAGTTGACATTCACCTCAGGCTGAGACAAGCAGAAGAAATGACGAGAATTCTCGCACGTAATGGCACTGACCCCATAGTGCAAGAGCTGCTGTCGCACATTGACAGGGCCCAAAGGGAAAGATATCCATCTCTTTTCTCTGCTTTGCTCTGCAGGTTGAGAGAGTTTGGTGTGTCCCCAGAAGGGGTGGGGAAAAACTATCAGTATAGGGATAACGGGTTAGAGTTATTCAGGGAGTGCTCAGTCAGTCAGGAGTTCAGCAACAGCAAAGTAGACCAGGAGCACATTGTAAGGCAGAAATTAAAACTGTTGGAGAATGATGGGGTAGTCATTTTCACAGATGGGTCAGCACTAGGCAACCCAGGCCCAGTAGGGGCATCAGCCATTGTATTCCTCAAGGGTCTCAAATCTGCTCCCATATGTCTCAAGAAAGCCGTTGCCAAGGTGGGCAATAATTATGTTGGGGAGGTGGTAGGTATCCGACTAGGTCTAGAATATGTAGCAGGCACTACCGCGGAGGCAGATGTAAACATCTTTACAGACTGCCAGTCTGCTATTGTGTCTAGCTTTTCTTCAGACATTCCAGGCAACAGAGCAGAGGATATTAGTGCTATTAGAGCACCAGCTAGAACCATTTTGAGACGCGGAGCAAGAGTCCGATGCCACTGGTGCCCAGGTCACCGTGGTATAAGAGGCAACGAGATTGCTGACGAGTATGCTAAAACTGCAGCAGTAGAGGCTCAGTCTATGCAATCAGAATTCGCAAATGATAAATCCTCAGTGTTTCGACACATGAGGAAGAAGACGGTAGTTAAATGGCAACGGCGGTTGGAAAACTCCACAAAGGTAAGCTGTGTACAGGCTGTGATCAAGAAGACCAACACCAGAAAGTTTTTCCATAAACAAAGAGGAAGAGAACAAAGCTGCCTGAACCAGATCCTCAGTGGTCATACCAAACTGAAACATCATCAGGTGAAGCTGAACACCAACCTAACGTCAGCAGACTGCAGTGTCTGCAATGTGCCTGAGACTGTACCGGTACATCATTATGTCTTCCAGTGCTCGAGATTTGAGGAAGAACGTGATTCCCTGATGGACATAGTGAATCAGACTCTGTGTCTTTCCAACAGGGAGAAAGGATCTATTGTGGGGGAGATCAACCTACAGGTGCTAAGTGGGCACAGTGAGGTCCTCTCAAGGGAGCACAATTCTAAGATAGTGGGAGCATTCTGTGACTACCTGGGAAAGACCTACCCTCCCTAGAACATGTATTTAAATTAGTCGCATCAGCTATGCCACCCGTACAAGGATTGTAAATAACATTACCATGTTTCTCCAGTTTATAATGTACATAGTATTTCTATCTACCTTACCACTGTATATTGTATGTCTCTTTTCTTTTTTTTTCTTTTCTCTTTTTTTTTGTTTTGTTTTTGTTTTGTTTTTGTTTTTGTTTTGTTGCCCTATACTCAGCATCAATGAGTCTGACAACACGTATTGATCGATCGAACACCGCCCGCCGTCTACTTTCTCAAGCATTAGAGAACAAACAGCATTTTGGGAATATAGCACCATGTGATTTTTTCTTGTAGCATCAGTGAAAAATACCCATCGAGTTAAGAGTGGATTTACAGATAAACAACAACAACAACAACAAATAGGCAAAGCCTAGAAACGAACGAAGGATATTCTTTTGTTCGCTTGTGACTTTGTCTTTTTCGTATCATTTTTCCCCCGCAAACCATAGGTCTATATAGTCACTGTTATATTACGGAAGCTTAGAAGGGACATTGAAAATTATATACATGCGCAGCCTAGTGTGAGTTCTTTTCATTTTTCTGGTCGTTTGTGGCTTGGTGATTTCTGATGAAATACTGGCAACTCAAAAGTTCCCGAATTGCTGTGGTTGTGGATGATACGTTGAATATTTGATCAATCGGGAACCGTATTGTTCTTTATCTGACATAGCAGAATTATAGCAAGCCAAAGTGCTTTTTATTCAAGAATTTCCGCTATCGGAAATTGAATTCCCGATATCGGAAATTGAATTCCCGATATCGGAATTGAAATTTCCGATATCGGAATTAAAATTTCCAATATCGGAAATTCATGTCCTTCAATTTCCGTTATCGGAAATTGCAATTCCCGATATCGGAAATTAGAATTTTCGATATCGGAAATTGAATTCCCGATATCGAGAATTGCAATTTCCGAGACCGGAAATTCGGAGACAATTCCCGATATATCGGAAATTCAATTTCAAGGTCCCGAAAATATGAATTATTTTCAGTATAATCAAACACATTCGATCAGAATTGATACTCTGGATCGGATCTGGGATAAAGTATGTTAATCGAATATATAAACCACAAAATTGCAATTCCCGATATCGGAAATTAGAATTTTCGATATCGGAAATTGAATTCCCGATATCGAGAATTGCAATTTCCGATACCGGAAATTCGGAGACAATTCCCGATATATCGGAAATTCAATTCCCGATATCGGAAATTCAATTTCCGATATCGGAAATTGTCACTGAATTTCTGATATCGGAAATAGAGGAAACAGTTTTCGTAAAGCTTCCAGAGCTTTCATTTTCGATATCGGAAATTCAGTGACAATTTCTGATATGGGAAATTCTATTTCCGATATCGGAAATTTGAATTCCCGATATGGGAAATTCTATTTCCGATATCGAAAATTGTCACTGAATTTCCGATATGGGAAATTCTAATTCCCGATATCGGAATACCGGAAATTAGATTTTCGGATATCGGGAATTTGGAATAAAAAGCACTTTGGCTTGCCATACAGACGGCCTATATGTTTCACACATTTCAAGGTCCCGAAAATATGAATTATTTTCAGTATAATCAAACACATTCGATCAGAATTGATACTCTGGATCGGATCTGGGATAAAGTATGTTGATCGAATATATAAACCACAAAATATTGGGATGCTTCTTCATTATAAATTAATTTAAGGAATTAAACTGATAGAAATACTTCTTCCTCTCGTTTCTGGCTTTACCTATTCATATCAGGTTTTTCATCAGCTCTGCATTAACACAATTACAGGGACTTGCACGTGTAGTACTCATTTGCATACCGGTAATTTCTTGTTCCACACAGAGCCAATATTTGAAATGGATAAGATGAGAGTTCCATTCCATCTGCCCATATCTATTCCAGGAACAGATACACGGTGGGAGGGGAAACAGCCCTCTGAGAGAACAAAGTGCATTCTCGGATACAATGTAACCACGTCGCGGAGAGGTTGAGGCGAACGAAGCAGGTAATGGAAAATGACAGCTGGAGGTCATTTGAAGTTTTGAGAGTTGTCGTTTCTCGATGTTCCTGCAAATATAACTTATTGAATAATAAACACCTCAAGGATTGCTTTAATGTACATTTAATGTCTCCTACTGTTTTCGTGATCTCGTAAGAGTGTGTACAATTTCCCGATGGTCATCAGAAACGTACAGTACATGTGTTCGGAGTTGAAATTAGCGCAAGAACTGAATGAAACCAGCTGTTCTAACGCAGCAGGTGATGCAGATATCCCTGCAGATTAATGGCAGATCATCTTGTGAGAGGTATCACACTAATTTCTGACAGAAACTCGATCTGACCCAGGACGCCCATGTAGAGAGGAGCGTTACGCTCTCTGTATGAGGAAGGGTCTGGTTTTTATACGCCCGCCAAAAGGCGGACGTATTATGCGAGGGCGGTTTCCGTCCGTCTGTCTGTCTGTCCGTCTGTCCGTCCCTTGTGTCCGGTCTATATCTGGGACAGTTTTCTATCTACAGTTCTATTTTTTTATGAGTGGATACCCTAAGGGGAGACGATGTGTCGCGTACTAAAATGAAGGTCGAGGTCAGAGGTCAAAGGTCACTAGCCTAAGAAACAGGAAATTACTAAAGTGTTTGTGTGCGGTCTATATCTTTGAACGTTTTCCATCCACAGTTGCAATTTTTTGTGAGTGGATACGTTAGGTGGAGACGATGTGTCGCGTACCAAAATTGAGGTCGAGGTCAGAGGTCAAAGACCACTGTTGCCTAAAATCAGGAAATTATTGATCATTGACAGTTTTTTTATCCACAGTTCTAATTTTGGGTGAGTGGATGCCCTAGGGGCGAACGATGTGTTGCATACTAAATGTAGGTCGAGATCAGAGGTCAAAGGTCAATGTGACCGAAAAATCAGGAAATCATTAAAAATTTCAAAAAAAAAATTGTGAGTGGATTCAATAGGAGGAAATGAAATGTCGCATATCAAAAAAATAGGTGAAGGTCAAAGGTCACTGTGACCCCAAAATCAGGAAATTATTAAAAATAACATTTTTTTTGTCAGTAGATACATTAGGGAGACACGATGTGTCACCTACCAAAGCGTAGGTCAAGGTCAAATGTCAAGGTCACTGTGACCCCAAAATCAGGAAATTATTAAAAATAACATTTTTTTTTGTCAGTCGATACATTAGGGAGACACGATGTGTCACCTACCAAAGTGTAGGTCAAGGTCAAATGTCAAGGTCACTGTAACCCCAAAATCGTAAAATTGTTAAAAATCATGATTTTTTGAGTCCATTGGGAAATTACGGGGAACCGTTTTGTCATTTACAAAAATTTAGATCCAGGTCAATAGTCAATGTCACTGTGACCGCAGAATCAAGGTCAAAGGTCAGTGTGACTTAAAAATCAGGAAATCATTAAAAATTACTAATTTTTGTGAGTGGATTCAATAAGCGGAAATGAAGTGTCGCATACCAAAAATTAGGTCAAGGTCAAATGTCAGTGACCGCAAAATCAGGAAAATATTAAAAAGAACATGTTTTTTGTGTCAGCAGATACGTTAGGGGGATACGATGTGTTACATACCAAAATGTAGATCAAGGTCAAAGGTCAAGGTCACTGTGACCCCAAATCGTGAAATTGTTAAAAATTACGGGGAGACGGATTGTCATGTACCAAAATTTAGGTCAAGGTCAATAGTCAAGGTTACTGTGACGCCAGAATCAAGAAATCTTTGAAAATTACTTTTTTTTCGTATCAGTAGATACATTACGGAGACATGATGTGTTATGTACCAAAATGTAGGTCAAGACCGAACGTCAAGGTCAATGTGACCCCAAAAGTAGGAAATCATTAAAAACAACTTTTTTTCTGCCAGTAGATACATTAGAGGGACATGGTGTGTTACATACCAAAATACGGGTCAACGGCCAAGGTCACTGTGACCCCAAAATCAAGAAATCATTAAAAGTCACATTTTCATATGCTTGTCGAAGACGATGTCGTGTAATGAGATGGTGCGTTCTGTACATTCATCCATTAACATTTGTTGTCCATGCGATATCTCTAGTTTCAAGGTACATGTATGGATTGATACCAAACTTTGAGTATACCTTACTCGCATGGCAAAGAGGAGCCATACATTTTGAGATCAGTTTGGCAAAGGTCAAGGTCACAGCCCCCCAAAATTGAATCAAGTTTAGCTGACTATATGTGTTAGGTTGGAATATTCAAAGTTCTCTCCTCTACATGTATATAGTATTGCCTTGTGAAGTTGTCTCCCATGTTGAAACAGCTGCATTTAGTTAAACTGTAAAAACCACACATTTACTAATTTAACGGGGAGAGGGGTCCTTCATACCTGTTTATTAAAGGGACAAAGGTTTACTTCATCAGTTTCTGATGAAAAATTCTCTCGTCTGAAAGGAATCCATTTGCAGGAAAACTACTATTTTCTTGTGTTTGACTATTGTCGATTTCAGTGTGGGATATGGGAGCTCTCAGCACTTGCTTCAAGGTCAACTAGTTACCAAGAGTTTAGCTCATTTTAGTTTATCATTCAATATAAGATGTGATATATGTTACATGTACATTCTCGGAAGCACAAAATTGTAGACCTTTCTCTGGATTGCTAGCTACCAATTGGAATCAAGGCTATTAAACAACCTTGAAATTTGGACCAGTGTAATTCCAGATATACGGGCGTATATTGAAGCCCTTTGCACTCTTGTTTTGTTTTTGTCTTTTTGCTGCCCAGTGTCTTTTGTGGAGCATACGGTTTGATTACTGACACGCTTTCTACGGTATTTTCTGGTGTTTCGGATAGGCCTAGAGATGTACTGGCGTCATCCGAGGATATTGTCATGTGTTGATGGGTTTGGGGTCCCAAGCTTTTCTTGGGCACGAGTATCTTTCGTAAGCCTGTAGAAAGTTACGAAAACTGAAGGAGAGACTAGAATAAAGTTCTGGAGAGTATAACTCTCTTCAAGCATTATATGGGAAATTTTAAAGAATGTTTAATTGTGGAACAACTGGGCAGTCAGGAAAAACACAGCTAGAGTGCGTGTACAAGAAAAATGCTGAAAATATGGCGAATGGCAGCTATCTACTCCCTCATCACTAACAGATCCCCAAGACCCATCCTCCACCCTGATTCCTCAATGTTTCAGGGGTCATTTTCCCAACTACTGTCCGTCCCTGTACAAAGTCACTTTGACCTATGCTTCGTCTTCGTCGGCGTCGGGCCTTACAACAGACTGGTATATTCTGAATAAGAAGCTGCACTCCGTTAACATTCACCGCGTTTTACTACGAGTCGTTTTCTTACACCTGACCGTCACACGGGTACCACAGGGCTAAGTAGCACTGTTTTGTCAGAATTTTTTTTGAAAATTTAAAATTTAATTTTTTTAAATTTTAAAATTTTAATTTCTTTTGAACATCTTGGAACACTAAATTATTATATACATGATATAGCTTATAGTACTCATACATGGTCATGTTTTAAAGCGCGAGCCCGTGTTTGCCAAGCATGGAAAATTACACTACCGGTATATAGTATATGACCAGGTGAACAACATGGCCTCGAAAATGACGCTGAGAGAAAACACCACCTTCTTTTAAATCGGTCTAGCGATCGAACCAGCGCACGAAATGTGCCAAAGTTGTATGCGATTGAACGAGGACATGCTATAGTTTATGTCGACGTGTCATTATCCCAACAACTGTTACTAATTGTCACTGTACACCCAGATGAAGTTCGATGTTACGCTGAATTTTCTTTAGTCGGACAAGATCGTGGCCAGAAATTGTCGGTGTAAACCGCACTGGACAGGCAGTTTTGGCCAGTCATCTCTTCAATCACCTCATAAAATGGTCTGCTTTTTCAAGCAGGGTGTCAATACATAACGTACCTGTGCTGGCATTACTCCATGGCATCGCCCTATGGTAAATTCATGCGTGTTTTCTTGCATTCAATCCATTTTAACTTCAAACCCGGCCGAGTCGGCGATAAAAGCTCGACGCTGATTGGTCGGAATATCTCTAAATATAGCCTTTTCGATATTCCGACCATATCTAAGCTACCGCGTCGAACCCAAATAACATAGCGGTGAACTTAGTATTCAGATCTATAGAATATAGCATACAAATCAGAAGGTGTCGGTGTTTAATATGTTTTTTTTAGTTATTCAATTCGACAAATATTATTGCAAAATTTGCATGATGCAAGCGCACGTAGTATAGGAAGGTCATTTACAGTCTGATTTACCTTAGACTTACTTCCAGTTGACCTTTGTGACGTCACGTTTGGTTCTAGTCACGTGATGACTAAGCATACGCACAATACCAGACAACATAGTGCGCAGGGTCAAAGCTCACTTCCGGTCACAGGACGGGAACCGGAAATGACGCCACAAAGGTCGATCGAAAGTAGGTCAAATGTCAATCAGGTTCTAAAAGGTCATTATATGCGATCATGTTAAGAAAGGTCGGCGCATCAAGAGGAGATAACTCTTTAGCATTACCATGGTTGGAATAAAACCAAACATAAAAAGCATGGTCTTTGACACCTTTCTCTTTTTTTATTCAGTGAACATTAACGTTAGAGAATAACAACTGCATTGGAAGAACAACTCAAGCCTGATACGTCAACGCTTGTCCTCTAATGGCTGAACAGTCGAAAAGATGCACAGTGATTCATTGATTATCGTATTAATAGGGTGGCCGTCACACTAAATATCCACATACGTCGTGGTGACACCGTCTAGGAGTACTTTGCGCTTGGGATAAAAGAAGTCCATTGCAGGAGAGCATCTACTTCTATAGGACACATAACCCCTTGTTGGTCCCAGTGGTACTGGCCTGGTATTGAAGCAAATCGAGATACATCACTATGATGATGTTATTATCCCGACGGATCAGTGCAATAGTATGTTTTTGATGAGAGGGCGATCATGGTATCGCCGATCCACTTCAGTTTGAAGAGCGCTGGAGTCCTTTTCTCAAAGGCTTAGTTGTCTATCCACGGTAAACATCGATCACGTTCAGCTTCGTACCCGGCCAGAAGTTTAGGTTTGACCAACGATTCTCAGTCAGAGTTGGAGACGGTCATCCGCGTCTATCTCGATCAACTGACTGTCCGAGGGATGAAAGAAGATGTCCGGCTTTGCTTGAATCGACATCGCTTGCCGCCGGGTGGTGTGCAACGGGCGGTTGCCACGACCTCGGCAAATCTCTCAGCAAATCCATCGGAACCGGCCTCGGGGATCAATTCCATCACTTGGCAGATGAGGGTGAAATCGAGACCGTGTGTCAAGTACCAGTGTGGTAAGGGGGTGCAAAGCAAGATCTTCTCGCCGTGGTGCATACATCCGATCCGCATACGCCGGGCTGAGGACATGGTGCTTCAGGGCATACGCCGGCATGATGGGCCCGATATTCTCTTTGCCAACCTCGGTGTTCTTGAAAATGAGCGAACAATCGGCGAATTGGGGAGAGCATGGCCATTCTTCTCCTTTTCTACGGTCAACTGCAATTCCGCAATGGTCCTCGATCTACTTTGGTATGCCAAAGTCAGGTGTGAATTGTCCTCTGCTGGACCGCGGAGGAGGCCTTTTATAGACTTCACTGGGATTCCGGCGTCGGGATTGGTTGAATAAGGGCTCTTGAATTTGCAGCCAATGAACGCATTTGCAGCGTATGAGAATTTCGGTAAAAATCCAGCCAATCAGCTAATACCGTATGCATTCTCTCACGTTCGCGCTTGCATTCTCTCACGTTCGCGTGAGAATTGTGCCAAAACGAATGAATTGTTCTCTTGCACGGTTGCGATCTGGTCTGTGTCCATGTTAGGTGGCATAGTACAGATGAGGACGTTACGGCTCTTGTCCACCTGAATGATGTCAAACTCGGCGTAGCAAATCGCATCGATCGTTAGAGTATCTCAGAGTGGAGTTCCAATAGACTTTCTTGACGAGACTCAGTTGATCATCGCTTTCTAAGTTGGGAGTGGGGTCGAAATAGAACAAAATCGCCTCGACTGATCATATTCTCTTTGCCCAGAAGGTTCAGGTAACACCGGATGTAATTCTTCGATCTAAACTTTGGTACGGAAAATACTATGATTTGCCCCCGACGGGTGCTTTTTTTTCTTTTTCTTTTTCAAGGCTTTGATGTGTCCCAAATGCACGACAGGATTAGGTTTCACTTACCGGACATACAAACTGGTAACTTGGATGTCGCCACTTGGGACCATCAAGGTAACATTGTCCCTGACCGTAAATTCCTGCCTGGCCACTCATCCCGCGTTGTCAGTGTTCATCTCAATCCTTCCTGGGGTGTTTCGTTAGAATAACGACTCGGTGTCATGCTCATAAGACAACAGTGTTTCGATGTAGGGACGGTACGAGTATGTGGATGAGAGAAATGTTCACCTACAGAATGGGATCAGAGAGCTGTTTAGCCTTTTCTGTACGTACTATGTGCATAGGGAAACCTGCCCTCACTACAGAGAAATATGGACAAGGATTGTGTTTTCTATATTTTTCATCCCATCCGTCACATGAGACACTCAACGGAGGGCTTGGACCCAGGAATTGAACGAAATGGGCCAGCCTTTCACGAAGTGCACCGCCTTGTCTCGGCGTCGTTCGGCTTTCAGGTTCCGTTTCACCATGTGCCGTTTTCATCACAGACTGCATGTCCACGTCGTAAACTGACTCTTTCAGTGGCCCCACCTGAACGTCTTCCAGTCTTTTGATCACAACTTACATGGTCCTCGACCAAAACATGACCAACTTGAGTGTCGTTACGTTCGATGGGTGCTCTCTGAATACTTCGATGAAAGACCCAATTTTAACCCTCGACCAGCTGGGGAAGCACATCGATATATCGATGAAATATTTGTGCATGTGTCTTTTGAACGTCCGATGAAACCTTTCGACGGCAGAAGTCTTGGTCTCGTTTTGTATGTGAAAGCTGAACATTCTGCGCTTTTATAACATTTGGAAAGGGATGTTCAGGAATTCTTTGCTTTTAAATACATTTGAAAGTACAGTGGTTTGCGGCTGCTCTTGAATTGGAGCGATATGCAAGAGGTGGGAAAAATTGATGACGTCTGGCGAATAAAAAGCAATCATATGACTCTACAGGAAAGAATTCGGACTCGAGAATACGAAGGAATCTCGGACGTAGCCTTAGTATCTCTGCTGCGCTTTTATTG